>PVKS010003164.1:0-48872 GCA_004027875.1 Aplodontia rufa | reverse complement strand
AGACAATTCACTACCACTCTATTCAGCTTTGTACCAGGCACCTTGGAGAAGCTGCATACATTGTAAGAGCCTTACAATATGGATTCAGTCATACACCTCTTGCATGGTGTGTTGTTTTGCACCATGTTATAAGAGATGCCTATGCAGAGGTTGCACAGTTGCTGAGGCAAGGCAAACAATTTCTAGGAAAGGCTGACTCTCAAACTTTCTCAGGCTAAGGTTTCTAAAAAGCCTGCTATAGGAACCTTATTATTATTATTACTATTACTATTATTTTAAAGAGAGAGAGGGACAGTGAGAGACAGAAAGACAATCAATTTTATTTAGTTTTTCATGTGGCCTTCATTGCTCCAACACTTCATTGTGTATGTATACTGGGGTTCGAACCCACATCCTCGTGCATGATAGGCAACTGTCAGAACTGCTGAGCCACTGCTCCAGCCCCAAGGAGCCTCCTTATACTCCAGATTACATGGAAAACTCCAGGTGTACCATAAAGTTGTCCTCTACTTTGTCATGTACTCTAAAATTGGCTATCAATGAGAAAAACTGATCTCAGCTAGGCATAGTGGTAGATGCCTGTAATCTCAGTTACAAGGGAGGCTGAAGCAGGAGGATTGCAAATTTGAGGCCAACCTGGGTAACTTAGTAAGACTCTGTTTCAAAACACAAAAATAAAATGGGCTGGGTATGAAGCGCAGTGTTAAAGCACTTGCCTAGCATGCATGAGTCCCTGGGTTTGACCTTCTTCCCCGCAAAAGTGATTTCTTTAAATACATGAAATAATGACAAGGTTAGATCTCTTAGGTAAACCTGTTACCTGTTAGGGATTTTTTAGGTACATCTCTATACATAGTACTCTGTTAACTTTTGAAAGCTCAACTAATGTTTAGTCTAGCATATAATAAACTACCATCTCACTTTAAAGATATAGGAGTTACCAGGTAAATGCAAAAAGCCCATACCAGCATATTTCACCAAGGTGACAACCTACCCCGCTATCCAGTGCATAGGTATTGACGAGGTAGGCCAGTGAGTTACAGAGCCACAAAGAAATGATGTCACCTAGGAGGCGAGGAATTAGACCCCTACATGAAAAAACAATAAAAATAAGAACCAAAAAATGTGGTCAGTGAAAAGATAACCTACCCAATACAAACACTTCTTAAAGAATTAGAGACTTCAAAACATTCTAGGGGACTGAAAAGACATCAATTTCAGTATTTAGACCTCATACCTAGTTCAGTCTTGCTGTCACAGATAAGAGACTGACCTCCAATGACTTTTGATCCTATTTCTAAAATGCAGGTCAGCCATGCGCCTTTCAACTACGAACAATGGCTCACCTTATTATTAATAACTGAAAGCACGGAGGCCAGAGATATGTGAAGTGCTTTGTAGAATAGACTTAACTATAATTTAACTATTTGATATTCAAATTTGGAGGACAAGTGATGAGAAAAGTTGTTAAGTGAGAATGGCCCAAATAGAGATACAGATGAGAGACATCAAAAAAATGTTTCCAGGGTCTGGGTGACTTAGGTGCAGCAGCATGGAACACTAGGAAAAACATTTATTCTGTAGACTGAAGACCAAGGTTAAATGCCAGCTTCATCCTATTCATTATCATGTGATAGGCAGCAAATAAATGCCCCTTATCATCAGTGCTTTTTTCAGTCTCTAAAATGAGACTGAGAGTTGTATGCCTATTTCCCAGAATATTAATCATACTCAACACACACACGCACACCAAGTAGTGGAAACACTCTGAAAATTAAAAAGGACCAGTTAGTTAATAACCCAAAACTTTTTTTTTTTTAACAGAAGAATGAGTGTAGTAATAGTTTAAAGCTCTTCCAAACTAAATTCAAGCCTTGCGAAAAATTACTTTTACAATAGGGAAAAATACAAGTTAAGATGATTTTCCCATTTTTAAAAAATTAAGTTCCCCCATTTTATTAAATGTGTATTTAAAAAGCGTATGTAAAAAAACTGTATATAACTGGGAACTTACTATGTGGGTAGAAACTTTGAATTAACTTTTTTGATAAACAGAAAATCTTCATTTCAAACATTTTAAATATCTAGAAGCAAAGGTCTGAAATCTTTAAAATGAAGAAATTAAGTTAGCTGGTCGCAGTGACCCATGCCTGTAATTAATCCCAGTGACTCCGGAGGCTGAGGTAGGAGGATTATAAGTTTGAGGTCTACTTCAGCAACTTGGAGACCCAATCTCAAAATAAAAAATAATAAGGGCTGGGAATCTAGCTCAGTTGTAGAGCATCCCTAGGTTCAATACCCAGTACTTAAATAAATAAATAAATAAAATAAAGGGAGAGGAGGCTAATGGAGATTAACATGAAATAAAGCCAGAGTACCTTTTCACCATGGACTAAACAAAGATTCATTGTGTTCACTTTCAGGAAAGCTTTTCTACCCACACACACAAAAAACCACATACAGACAAAACACCATTTACTCACGCAAAAAATCCCAGGATGCCCTCTTCCCGATAGATGGTTACTATGGAGTCACAAAGTCCACTAGGAATAGAAGAAAGATAAGTATATTAAGGTCATTTTTGAGTTATAATTTAAATGATTGTTTTTGGCAAAGCCAAATTTACAACTTCCTTCCTTTATACTTTCCTAGCACCTTCTAACCCTATAAAGAGAATTAAATTTGAAGAAAAAACTGCATATATTAACCATGAAGAACGCAGGAAACAGAATTTAGGTGAATTTGGCTTCAGTGGCTCTGCAACTTACTCTGCAGTCTTAGGGAAGCTCCTAATCCTGCCTGGGTCTATTCTGTCCTATTTTATTGCTTTTTGTGTAGATCAAATGATGTAACACATATGAATTTGTTCTGCAAATGCTAAGGAATCATGAAAATGTAAAGTAGCAATGATCTGCCATTTTGGTGTTAATAGATCTTTTTTTTTTAATGTTTCCTATCCCTTGTCTATTTTATTTTTTAATTTATTTTTATTAGTGCATTATAGTTTTACATATTTAATAAATTTTTTAAAGTATTTTATTTTTTGTTTTTTTCAGGGCTGAGGACCGAACTTGGGGCCCTGCGCATGCTAGGCAAGCGCTCTGCCACTGGGCTAAATCCCCAACCCCTTTTTAAGTATTTTAAGACAAAACACTTGGGCTGGAGTTGTGGCTCAGCAGTAGAGTGCTTGCCTGGCATGTGCAAGGAACCGGGTTTGAATCCCCGCACCACATATATAACTAAGTGTCAGAGAAACAAAAAAATAGATGAAATCATAAAATTGATTTTCTCTTTCTCTTTCTTTAAACAAATAAACAAACAAATAAAAAAAAAAGCAAAACAAACAAAAAAACTTACCAGTACTTGGATTCTCTGCCAATGAATTGTACCATAGATCTCAGAGTGATCACTGTAGAACACAGAGAAAAGATTCTTAAAACTATGTTGAGATAGATTTTGATTGCCCTGAAAAAAAAAAAAAGGTTTTTCCACCTAAAGATACTTTGCTCTCTGAAAAAAATCAGAGAAAAGACAAATAAGCAAGCAAACAAAATACATGCATGTAAAGCACTTTAGTCAACTCCCATGACAACCTCAGTGGTCAGGAGAGATCAACTTACAAAAGAAAGATAAAAAATCAGATTCCAGTTATCAACTGCAAACATACCGTGGAAGGGATGTGTGATGAGGGTAGCAGCAGAACGAGCAATCATCTCTCGAGTTGTCTAGAAACAATCAACACACAACTTCTGAAATCTAAATAAATGATACTCAAAGTCTTGTAAGAAGGAATGTGGGTGAATACTGCGAAATGGGACTTAAAAAGGGGGCACCACACCCCGCCTGCCCTGGAGTCAGGAAGAGCAACATTAAGGGCATATGGATCTAATACTCATTCCATCAGTCTCTTACTCATGGATTTCAATGTTCAGTTATAGCTACTTCTTGAAAATCTCTGCAAACCAGATTTCTCAAATTGTATTTGTTTTCAATTTCATACATAAGGAAAAAGAAAGAGAAAGAAAGAGAGAAAGGCCACAAGATGGAATAAACAATGAGGCCTGTATTTAGCCTACTGAATTGCACTCTCATTGTGATTTCAGGGAGACTATCCATGCTAGACAAATGTTAGGCTGCTCTATGAAATATGCACCAACATCTCAGTGAGAACAGAACAACTTTGATTTAAGACCACAACACTGTAACTGTGCAGTCTTAGAGCTACTGTGATTATATTAATTTATCTTTTTTTTTAAATGACAATTTTTTTTTTTAAGAGAGAGGAATAGTGTGAGAGAGACAGAATTGATTTTTTAAAATTTAGTTTCCCAAGTAGCTTTTGTTGCTCAGACACTCAGTTGTGTATGTGGTGCTGGGGTTTGAACTCGCGTACTCGCATATGCCAGGCAAGCACTGTAACTGCTGAGTCACCGCTCCAGCCCCACTAATTTATCTTTTCAGTCTAGGATCTGAAGGAGGTAATAAGGAAAATTAAGTTCCAACACCTGGGGGTAGGTCCTGGAGTTGTAAAGTAGGTTTGTCATCCACTTTTTTTTTTTTTTGGTTGGGGGGGTAGTGGTGGTCAAATCATTTTATTGATGGGGTTAAAGGTAGAGAGGAGGAACTGAAGAAGTGCTGAAGAGGACAATGAAATATGACACCTTGCGGGCTGGGGCGGTGGCTAGCGGTTATGGCACTTGCCTGACATCCACAAGTACACAGATTCAAACCCCAGCATTACATACACAACAAAGTTGTGTTGCTGGAGCAATGAAAGCCACATGAAAAACTAAATAAAGCTGATTCTCTCTCTCTATCTTTCTTAAAAAAGAAAAAGAAAAAAGAAAAAAGAAATATGACACCTTGGCATATTTCATACCCCACCATTGGGGGGTAGGGGCTGCCATTTATTTTTGCATTTAATCTTCGCTTTAGTCATAGTGATATTCCTCACCACTATACCAAAGGTCGTTCTGAGATGATCCGTGGGACAGGATGGCTTAACTAAAGTTAAGCAAATATAAAGTGCACATTACTATATCCCAACTTTTTAATTTATTTAAAAAACTTTTTGGTACCAGGGACTGAACCAAGAGGCACTTAACCACTAAGCCACACCTCTAGTCCTCCCCCCACCTTTTATACACACACACACACACATATATATATATATATTTTTTTTTTTTTTTAAGAGAAAGGGACAGTGAGAGAGGGAAAGAATCAACTTTATTTAGTTTTTCACGTGGCCTTTGCTGCTCCAAAACCTCCTTGTGCGTGTGCTGCTGGGGTTCGAACTCATGTACTTGCACATGCCAGGCAAGTGCTGTAACTGCTGAGCCACTGCTCCAGCCCCACCACCTTTAAATTTTGAGACAGGGTCTCATTAAGTCACTTAGGGTCTTGCTAAGTTGCTGAGGCTGGCTTTGAACTTGCGATTCTCCTGCCTCGGTCTCCTGAGTTGCTGGAATCACAGGTGAGCACCATTACTCATGCATGCCAGGCAAGCACTATACCACTAGGCCAGACCCCCAGCCAGCTATAACCCTACTTCTTATTTTTTTTTTTATTATTATTTTTTTATTTTTTTAAATTAGAAGTATATAGAGATACAATTGAGGGGGAAACATTATCAAACCATCAGTAACCAATGTATATATACTTTGTTATCCAGGGGTAATGCCAAAACATGGATGACCACCTTGGGTTTCACCTGTTGCAGCTTCCCCCTTTATTTTTTTTTTTTACTTTTTTTTTTTTAAAGAGAGAGGGACAGTGAGAGAGAGAGAGACAGAAAGGGAGACACAACTTTTAATTTTTTTTTAGTTTTTCACAATGGCCTTAGTTGCTCTAACAGTTGTGTATGTGGTGCTGGGGTTTGAACCCGGGTCCTCGTGCTTGCCAGGCAAGCGCCGAAACCACTGAGCCACCGCTCCAGCCCCATAACCCTACTTTTTAAATGATTATTATTATTTGAAAGAGAAAGTTAATTTTTATTTTTTCATCTGACTTTTATTTATTCTCCACTTAGTTGTGGTGCTGGGGATGGATCCCAGGTCCTCATGCATGCTAGGCAAGTGCTCTACTGCTGACCTACCACTCCAGCCCCATCCCTACTTTTATTTTTTATTTCTTTTAAGAAAGAGGGGACAGAGAGAGAAAGAGAGAAACAATCTTTATTTAGTTTTTCATGTGACTTTCATTTCTCAGACACTTCACTGTGTAGGTGGTGCTGGGGTTTGAACTCGTCCTTGCGCTTGCCAGGCAAGCTCCATAATCACCAAACCACCACTCCAGCCCCCTATCCCTTACTTTTAAACAAACTGAAAAGTTTTAGAAACATCTGACATATCTGATGTCTACGTTTTTAGAAATGTTTGTTTTGGAATAAATATTTTAGAAGGCCCTAATTATTGAAAAGCTGTTACTTCATTAAAGACAGACAATTTGACAACTAAGAAGTTAAGAGCGGTTCTGAAAGCCAGGCAGGAAAGAAACCCCAGTGGCAGAGGATGGAGGTGGGAAATGAGTGATGAGAGGCACTTCAGAGTCAGAATAACACTGAAGCATCTTTGGATAAATAATATCCAACATGCACAGGGATTGGCCCCTATCTTAACACTTACTTCTGTACTAGATGTTTCAACACTACTAGAAGACTTTCAGTAAAAAACCTCTTCAATTTTAAAGATGATATGAGTGGGCAAAACAGGTTTCCTTGATTTGCCAAACTGCAAGCACTGCTTCTCGCTCTTGTTTATGTTGTGCATGTAGGAAAGCCCAATTGAAACTGAAGGTTTAATTTCATTTGGGAATAGACAAGGAAATACAGGTTATATGATCCTGATTCCAAATGCCACACCACTTACAGTCTGAGCTACAGAAACAGCAAGGGATATTATTCATCTCTTACCTCTTTAATAACTCGGTCAAAGGAAGATGAGCCTTCTTTTTGTACATTTCCAGATCCTACCTCCTGGAAATCAAAATCAAAGAAGACAGAGATTTTGATGATTTTAAATTGAACTATTCAAACTAGTGGCCACCCCATTAAGCCAATACTCCACCAAGATGAAAGCGAAAGTACTTAGCTTTTCTCCTAGAGAGGCCCAAATAGCAATAGTAACTTGCATGGGAAAGGGAATCATGCAGAGATCAAATTCAACATACCTCTGCCTTGTCGCTCTCCTGGTAATGCTACAGAAGAAATGCAAAGAAAAGATGATTAGGGCTATTAACACATCACAAGAGAGAGGACAAAATAGAAATTCTATTGTCATAAAATAGCTGATTTGGGTTTTTTGCCTGCAAATCTCCAATTAATTTCTAATTAATCAACCGGACAAACATCTCTAAGATGATATTATTGCTAAGTTTAACATCTTGGTCAGCTGAAGAAAGAAGTAAATGCTCACGAAAATATATTTTTTCTTGTGGTACTGAGAACTGAACCTAGGGGCACTTTACCACTGAACAATATCACCAGTTTTATTTAGAGATAGGGTCTTGCCCAGGCTGGCCTTGAACTAGCGGTTCTTCTGCCTCAGTCTCCTGTGAAAATGGTTTAAACAAAACGAAATACAGCTGGGCGGGTGGTACAGAACCAAAGCCCCAGCACTGGAGAGGATGTAAAGCTAGATTCCTTGAGTCCAGGAGTTCAAGACTAGTCTGGGGGGCTGGGGCAGTGGCTCGGTGGTTACAATACTTGCCTGGCATGCACAGGACATGGGTTCGAACCCCAGGCCCACATACACAGTGAAATGTCGGAGCAACGAAAGCCGCATGAAAAACTGAATAAAAATTGAAAAGTGTCTCTTTCTCTCTCTCTCTCTCAAAAAAAACAAAAAACAAACAAACAAAATAAACAAACAAACCATGGGCTAGAGTGGTGGCTCAGCTATAACGGCACTTGCCTGGCATGCGCAAGTACGCAGGTTCAAACCCCAGCACCCACATACATAACTAAGTGTTGGAGCAATGAGGGCCACGTGAAAATCTCAATAAAAATTGATTATCTCTGTCTCTCCCTCTCTCTCTCACTGTCCTTCTCCCTTAGCGGCGGCGGGGGGTGGGGGGGCTAGATGGAGACTCCCTCCACCCTACCATGGTCTCAAACAAAACAAAAACCAGGAAAACAAAAAAGAAAATCTAAGCTGGGTGTGATGATGCACTTCTATAAGCCCAGTGATTTAGAAGGTGGAGGCAAGAGGATCATAAGTTCAAAACCCATCTCAGCAACTCAGCAAGACCCTAACTCAAAATAAAAAATAAAAATGGGCTGGGGATGTAGTTCAGTGGTTAAGCGCCCCTGTGATCAATCCCTGGTACCAAAAATAAATAATTAAATAAATGAAATAAAATCTAAGAACATTAGTCATTATTTATTAGACATACGTGTTTTATAGAAAATAAGTTGGTAAAAACACAATTTAGGGGCTGGAGCGGTGGCTCAGCAGTTACGGCGCTTGCCTGGCATGTGCAAGTACACAACTAAGTGTTAGAGCAACGAAAGCCATGTGCAAAACTCAATAAAAATTAATTCTCTCTCTCACTGTCCTCCTCTCTTTAAAAAACAAAAAACAAAAACCACACAATTTAGGGTTTTGACTCCCCTCATAGAAAACACAGAACCAATACCACATTAGGGCAAGACTTTTCTTCACTGTACAAAAGAATAGAGAATTGGTGCTAAGTTTGAATAGCTGAAATCATCTCGGCTTTCCTTTAGTATCTGGCTTTTTCTGAAACAAGTGAAAAAAATTTTTTTCCTCTTCTGGAAAATAGAAAACACTAAAACCTAGACTACACTGGACAAGGAAATATTTGTGGGCTATTACAGAAACAGACAGTGGGCTAGGTGAAAAGAATCAGACAATTGAGCTCCTTATTACATGACACTGAATTTCATAATTTTCTAGTCTTATCAGATTTTAAAAATAGACATTATCTTTTGTAAAAAAGATTTACTTAAAAAAAATTCATAGGAAAGGTTGGGGGTATAGCTCAGTGGCAGAGCACTTGCCTAGCATTGGGGGAAAAATGTTAACATTAGGGACTGAAGCAGTTGCTCAGTGGTTGGAGTGCCTGCCTGGCATGCTGGAGGACCTGGGTTCAAACCCCAGCACCACATACACAAATAATTGTTGGAGAAAAAAAGGTCCAGACAAACAAATAAATAAAATTCTTCTCTCTCTTACTCACTCTCTTCCTCTTAAAAAAAAAGAAAAAGAAAAGAAAAAAGAAATGTCAACATTAAGCGAAGTTATGTCTTTTGGCTAAATTCTGAGTTTGTGGCTAAAATCAATTCTAATAATTTCAGGTCTCTTTAAACATTTTCACTCATTTCTAGATTCTATTTTTTACTTCACTGATAAAAATATCTACTTGTTTCTTCACTATTATCATGAACAGACTGCAATTTAATTTTTTTTTTTAAAGAGAGAGGAGGGGGCTGGAGCAGCGGCTCAGCTGTTACAAGAAAAACTAAATAAAGTTGATTCTCTCGGTCTCTTGCAGTGTCCCTCTCTTTCTTAAAAAAAAAAAAAAAAGTGAGAGAGAAATAGAAAAAGAATTAACTTTATTTAGTTTTCATTTGGCTTTCCCTGCTCAGACACGTCATTGTATATGTGGTGCTGGGGTTTGAACCCGCATTCTTGCACATGCCAGGCAAGTGCCATAACCTCTGAGCCACCGCTCCAGCCCCACCATAAGTGGCCTTTCTTTTTTTTTTAAAGAGTGAGGGACAGTGAGAGAGAGAGAAAGAGAAAAATAATTTTATTTAGTTTTTCATATGGCTTTTGTTGCCGACACTTCGTTGTGGACATGGTGCTGGGGTTTGAACCTGCACCCTTATGCATGGCACGCACTGCTCCAGCCTCCATGAGTGTCTTTTTTTTTTAAAGAGAGAAGGACATGGGGTTGGGGATTTAGCTCAGTGGCCGAGTGCTTGCCTAGCACGCACAAGGCCCTGAGTTCGGTGCTCAGCCCTGGGGAAAAAAAAAAAAGAGAGGAGGACAGTGAGAGAGACAGAGAGAATCAATTTTTATTGGGTTTTTCACATGGCTTTTGTTGCTCTGACACTTAGTTGTGTACATGGCTGGGGTTTGAACCCGTGTACTTGTACTTGCTGGGCAAGTGCCATAACCACCGAGCCACCGCTCCAGCCCCATAAATGGTTTTTGATACTAAATGCTGCTATATTTTTCCACACATTTTAAAAATTGGTACACTGTAGTTGCATATGATGGGATTTGTTGTTATATATTTGTATACGTACATGATATAAAAATATAATTTGGCCAATATTATTCCCCAGTCAGTACTGTTAATTTCATTGGACATGTGAAACATATTCAGGGTACCTGCCTACACCAAGTTTGTCTTACTTTCCCTGTACATAAAAAAAAAAAAATTGGGGGCTGGAGTGGTGGCTCAGTGGTTACGGTGCTTGCCTTGCATGCTCAAGTATGTGGGTTCAATCCCCAGCACCACGTACACAACGAAGAGTTTGAGCAGCGAAAGTCCATGAAAAACTAAATAAAAAATTGATCCTGTCTTTCTCTCTCTCTCACTGCCCCTCTCTCTTAAAAAAAAAAAAAATTGTTCTCAAGCAGTAATTTCACTTTTGCTCTAAGACAATACATAAGCCTCTCTGAACAGATAACTGCCTTTCCACATGGAAATTTCACTGAAGTAGCAGTAACACTTTCACTGAGCCCAGAGTAGGGTAGGGATGAAAAGGAAAGGGGAGCAATCAAAACAAAATGGGAGTGCCCATTAAGACTCTGGCACTCTGGCCCAGCAGTCACCTGAAATGGTGTAGATACAGTAAAACAACTGAAAGGTGAAATAGCCTCTATGTGAGGAACTGCCTGAAAAACCTCTCCAAATCAACAAAGGCTGTATAGAACTCAAAATCGAAATCAATTAAGTAATGAAGTAAATAAGTAATTTCAATAAAATTATAATTTGTTTATCAGATGATAAAACATCAGAATTGGGGGTAACTTTAAAGCCTTAAAAAACACACGAGGAGGGGCTGGAGCGGTGGCTCAGCGGTTTCGGCACTTGCCTGGCAAGCACGAGGACCCGGGTTCAAGCCCCAGCACCACGTACACAACTGAGTGTTGGAGCAACTAAGGCCATGTGAAAAACTAAATAAAGTTGTTTCTCTCTTTCTCTGTCTCTCTCACTGTCCCTCTGTCTTTAAAAAAAAACACACGAGGATTGTATGAAGAACTACTTAAATAAGCAGTTAGTAAGCACTTATAATTTAATGTGATCTACTATATAGTTTGAAATTTTGTTTTGTTGGTGCACTTTATCACTGAGGTACAGCCATGATGCTGTATTTTTTTTAAGAATTACAGTAGGGGCTGGAGTGGTGGCTCGGCGGTTACAGCACTTGCCTGGCATGTGCAAGTACACGTGTTCAAACCCCAGCACCCACGTACAAAATGAAGTGTCAGAGCAATGAAAGCCATGTGAAAAACTCAATAAAAATTGATTCTCTCTATTTCTCTCTCTCTCGCTGTCCTTCTCTCTTAAAAAAAAAAAAAAAGAATTACAGTAAAGAGGATAATTTACTATTGGTGCTGGTAGGAGATAGTAACTAGAAAAAACCATTAGTTTTCTATTCTCAACCACATTCATGCTGCAAAACTTTCCTTTGCACTGTTTTTTTTTTTTTTTTAAAGAGAGAGGGACAGTGAAAGAGACAGAGAAAGAGAGAAACAACTTTGTTTTTCACATGGCCTTAGTTGCTCCAACACTTGTATACGTGGTGCTGGGGTTTGAACCCAGGTCCTTGTGTTTGCCAGGCAAGGGCCGAAACAGCTGAGCCACCGCTCCAGCCCCTCCTTTGCACTGTTTTAAGTGGTACAGAATTCTTATTCATAACACTTTTAAAAATCTAGCAAAGGACAATTCTGTCTGTAGAAGCACTTTCTAAATACTAAGACTGCCTTAAAGTTTAATTCAACTTGACCTACAGTGTAACAGGTGCAAATGAGAAACCAGCACAATAATACAAGCTTTAGTATTAGATGTAAAAAGAAGCTGTAAAAACAAAAGGATTGGGGCTGGGGCAGTGGCGCTTGCCTGGCATGCGCAGGTACACAAGTTCAAACCCCAGCACCACATACACAACGAAATCTCCGAGCAACGAAAGCCATGTGAAAAACTAAATAAAAATTGTCTCTTTCTCTCTCACTGTCCCCTCTTTCTTAAAATAAATAAATAAATAAATAAACAAAACTCAAAAAACGAAAGAGTTACTAAGAAAGAAACAAATTTAACTAATAATTATAACTTTGACTCTTTTTTTGGGGGAAAGATAATCCACAGTATATTTGTATATGCCTTTGGCCTTTGCCATGCACATAGACTCCCAGTGGAGGAAGCATGGTGAAAGGATGCTGGGATCCGGAGGAAGAAGTCACCAGGGTGAGGATTTGAAGTTCAACCTCCTAACCTGAGCAAGGAAGGGGCATACATGTTCTGGAACTTGTGCTGCTATCCTTTCCCTCCAGGGCACCTGTGAACCTACATGGGTCCTCCTATAAGACACCAGAGCCCTCCCGCCTGTCTCCAAACTGGCCATGGGCAGAACCCAAACTTCTCTCTTTAATGTTTCAGCTTCTTTTCCCGTTCTTCCATTCTTAAAATTCTATTCCTGTAGAAAGAGAAAATGCTGACACCTAGAACCTCTATTCCAAGGCTCCTGAAGAAGCCGTCTCATCACACAGGCTGCACACCAGACTCTCGACAACTGATGATGGCAGCCACCCTCGGGCCCTCCTGGCTGGCTGCCTGGAGGCAGGACAGTGGTCTTGAATGTCTTATATGTGTCACGCAGGGCCATTATGATAGGACACGGGAAGACAGAGCTCCTGGGGTGTGCCTGAAAGTGGTGGCAGAAAGGTCCAAGAAGCCAAGGACATGCAATTATCATTTAAGTCCATATGGGCTCCAGACTTGAACATGTCCTTTTGCAGAAAGCTCAGCAATTTCTGGGCTGACATTCTGCAATCCACCAGCTACTTCTTTGTCCTCAACTCCTTAGGCTTTTTTGTAAGTATGGGTTTATGGAGATTTCCTGGGCCAACTGCTGCTTGTCTATGTCCAAGGACCCTAGGGCATTGCTCTGCACCCTCACACAAGATTCCTCTGTGTTCAGGACCTGGAACATCATGTCACAGGCAGTCACACTGTTCAGCCCATGAAGGACTACGAGGCATAGGGGTGAAGAGAGCAGGACTGCCAGGGAAGGCCTTCAGAATGCTGAAGGTCATGTCCAGAGCCCAATTGCTGTTCACTTCAACTAGGTAACTCAGGTTCATGAAGCTTTTGGAAACACTGCCAAGAGTGCCCATGCTGTTGATGACAAGCAGTCACTGTAGCCCCTCAGGACTGGGAAGCTCATGAAAGGTAACGAATAGTTGTTGCTAGCTGGCATCAGAGCCCAGGCTGGCAAGCATCCAGGCCACGTGTACCCAGGAGATCACAGGTCCAGTTTGGCCTCCAGCTCCCTCTGTACCTCATCATTGTGAATGCTTAGGAGGAACACCAAGTTGGGAGCTGGGCCAACGTCCTGTTCAAGTCACTCTTCTGGCCATTGTCATCCTACAGGCCACTGACCTCCTGGCACTGGGAACCAAGACCTAAAACTGGCCGTAGTCACAGCGGAAGCCTTGAGGGGTGTGGGCAGAGGCTTTACACAGCAGGGGCCAGGTGGGAACCTAAAGTTTAGTGGGCTCAGCCCTGGGAGCTGATGTTTTTAAAAATATTTTATGGAGTGGGGGGCAGGTAGCTGAGAAGGAAAGGTCTTGCTTAGCATACGTGAAGCACTGGATTCTGTCACTAGCACCATTAAAAGAAAAAGACAAATCAAATATATGCAATGAAATTTTAACATTCACCTCTACACCCACCAACAAGTAACCATGCCCTTCAAGGGCTAGGCATTGTGCAGTGTAGGGAAGGCAGACCCTGACATGTTATTCCAGGTCCTGGTCACAAAGGAACCTAGTGTGAGTGCTGAGCTATGCCTCAGGTTCCGGGACACAGATGTGTAGCAGATGGCTTGGGAGGTCACCATGGACCCGTAATATTCTGCCCTTTTTTGCTTAAGATCTCTTGTCTTCTTAAAGTGCCACAGATAAAGCTGAAGTTCCACCACTTATCCTATCCCTTTCCCCTTCTCAAAAACAACTATCATGTACAGTTGGAGCCATATCCCCAATGTGTTTTTTTATTTTTAGACAGGGTCTAGCCAAGTTCCTTAGGGCCTTGCTAAGTTGCTGAGGCTGGCTTTGAACTCACGATCCTCCTGCTTCAGCCTCCCGTGGGATTATAGGAGTGTGTCACCATACCCAGCTCGACAAGGTTTTTTTTAAGAACTTTTTTTTTTTTAAAGAGAGGGACAGGGGCTGGAGCAGTGGCTCCGCGATTATGGTGCTTGTGTGGCATGCGCGAAGATGCAAGTTCAAACCTCAGCAACACGTACACAACGAAGTGTCAGAGGAACGAAAGTCACACAAGAAACTAAATAAAATTGATTCTTTCTCTCTCTCACTGTCCCTCTCTTTATTTATTTATTTATAAATAAGAACTTTTTAAAAGAGCGAATCAGTTTTAGTTTTTCATCTGGTTTTTGTTTTTCCAACACTTAGTTTTGTACATGATGCTGGGGTTCAAACCCAGGTCCTCATGCATGCCAGACAAGTGTTCTACCACTGAGACACTGCTCCAGCCCTTTTTTAAGGGACTTTAAAAATTAATGCAATGTATCACGTACACAGACTAATGCACAAAACATGGATGTACAAGCCAGGCATGGTGGAGAATGCCTGTAATCCCAGCAACTCAGGAGGCTGAGACAGAAGGATCCCAAATTCAAGGGCACGCTTGGCAACTTGCTAAGGCCCTGTCTCAAAGAAAAAATAAGAAAGTCCTGGGATGTGGCTCAGTGATTAAGTGCCCCTGGGTTCAATACCCAGTACAAAAACAAAAACAAAAACAGAAACAAAAACAAAAACACAATATTATAATTAAAAGGCCAATGTTCATATAATTCTTATAGCTAGAGTTATAAATATAGTTCTAGAAATGCTCTTAATTAGTGCAATAAACTATGCATAAAAGGCAACCACAACTTACAGAAGACTGATTTTCCTCTTACCTGTAAAACTTTACCATGGACCACAGTTCCGAGGACTCCTGAACACAATCTTGGAGTTAAGCCTGTGAACAAACCACGTCTCCCATCGATGCTTGCAATGTGCTGAGCTAAGAACACAAGTTAGAGATTTCAGTTCTAGTCCAAAGAAATGGTTACACAGAAATTTTGAGACAATGTGCTTTATATATTTTTTCTTTTAGTAACTCTTACCTACCACAGCCCTCAATATCACCCAACCCCAAATAAATCAAAGACACTTACCATAACAAAAGAGACCAGGAAGCTGACATACTTGCCGCCCAAAAATATTTCGTCCTATTGTTGGGGGAAGAGGCTCATATCCCACCTTTAACAACAAGGGAATAAATACATCAATATTAAGCATATTCCCAGGAATGCTTTCGCTGCAAGGTGTTGAACAAAGAACAACATTAGGGATATGATTTTTAACACAAGTGAAAATACCGCATACATTTTCTAAGGCAGTGATGAGGTATCAGCCTTGTCAGTTTTTTGTTTGGTGAAACTGATTAAGACTGGGTTCAACAAACTCCAAGATGTCTTTTGGTCCAAAGTCCATGAAGTAAAATCACGTAGCCAAGACAGACTAATGTTTAAGTTTTTTTTGTTTTGTTTTGTTTTTTGTTTTTCAGTGTTGGGGACTGAATCCAGGGGAGCTCTTCCAGGTTTTTGGTTTTGAGACCGGATCTCACTAAGTAACCCAGGCCAGCCTTCAACTTGTGATCCTCCTGCCTCAGCCTCCCAAGTAGCTGGCATTACAGACCAGTAGGGTAACAGCAATTTTTTTTTTTTTTTTAAAATAAAGAGAGACAGTGAGAGAGACAGAGAAAAAGAGGAACAACTTTATTTAGTTTTTCACATAGCCTTAGTTGCTCCAACACTTAGTTGTGTATGTGGTCTGGGGTTTGAACCCGGGTCCTCGTGCTTGCCAGGCAAGCGCCGAAACCGCTGAGCCACTGCTCCAGTCCCAACAGCAAATTTTTTTTTAACAGCACTTTTTTTTTTTAAAAGAGAGAGGGACAGTGAGAGAGACAGAGAAAGAAACAACTTTATTTAGTTTTTCACATGGCTTTAGATGCTTCAACACTCAGTTGTGTACGTGGTGCTGGGGTTTGAACCCGGGTCCTCGTGCTTGCCAGGCAAGCACCGAAACCGCTGAGCCACCGCTCCAGCCCCGAACAGCACTTTTTTTGATAAGTGAAAATAGAATAAGGAAACTTTTATGTTGGGAACACTTTACTGAAGAGGCTCAAAAATATATTTGAGAAAAAATTTAGGGCATTTAGAATATTTGATCAAAATAAGAAAATATTCATCCTCAAATCTAGCATGAAATACCCTTTAGCTAACTAGACAAAATACTCAAAATCAAATGCAGATATACCTGTGTAATTGACTTAGGAAAAAATTACAAGTTAGGTTCATGTTAAATGAACAAACTCTAACAATCCAATGAAGGTCATTTTATACAATTAATGATTGCCATTTTATTTGTGCAACATATTTAGGATTTCTAGTGCTACCGGGATATTTGAGAGCATGAATGATGTAGGACACAGTTCTGACTCCTTATGGCTATGATTCCTTACTATTAAACTAACTCCTGAGAGTGCTGCCATGCAACTATTTTTAAAATAGAGTATTTGGGAATTTCACCAAAACTCCTGAGATACTTGGCAACACACAATGTTACGAAATCACAATTAAGGATATTCAAGTTTTTGAAGTAAAAGACCTCTGAATGTCACTAAAAAACACTGTATCCTAAAGAACTACTGAATGGCGGGTTCACATTAATTATATTGCAAAATGCTGTCATCTCACGCTATCTAGCCCAAAATGTGTTTTAGATATCACAGTACATTACAATTATTAGTCTTTGTTTTCGTTCAAATAATTTTACAATAGCTTTGTACATATGGAATCTGATTCTATGCAAGTCAATCGAGCAACATATAATTTGGATTAGTAATATCTCAAAAATAAGAAATGTGGTCCTTTCTAGCGTATTGCATAGTTTTTACAGAAAGGTAGATGATGGGGTTCTAAAAAACTGCTTTCCTCTTTGGTACCAAGCACAAGATAATTATGTCAAGACTCAATAAAGGTTTGAAAGGAAAAAAAAAAAAAGAATGACCTGGCCATAAAGAGAGAATTTACAAAAGCAATTGAAAATTGAAAATACTATTTATCATAAGCTAAAATCCGATCTACTTGCCTGTGAATATAAAACACCATTTAAGAAATGTTTTATAGCAGATTAAAAACTAAAGTAAGGACAGGAGAGCGGAGACATGAGGAATTTAAACTCATGCTTAAACTCGCTAAAATTCTTGCAACTGAACTGATTTCCAGCTCTGACAAACGTGATTTTCATTGTCATGAACCACATGGGATGCTGCGCGAGCACTGAATGGATCCTTCCGAAATGTGACTTCATGACCACTTCTGAAAGAACTCCTTGTGCTTAACCGAGTACCTAGTGTTAAAATCTCTGAAGAGAGCAACAGTAACAGCAAGAATAAAGAAAAACGAATGAAATAGTAAAATGTTGGGTCCCCTACGATTTCAAATTTGTTTTCAACTAATCTACCATGCCTTGCGTTTGAGCTTTTTCGGGGGCAGGCGGGTTAGGTGAATACGAATTTCAGAGGGGCCAAAGGTAAGAGTCGGGAAGCCCTAGGTGGCGACCCGCCAGGGTTAACCTCAGTGAAGGGAAAGCAAAGTTCAGAGGTGCCGCTGGGCAGCACAGGGTGGCAGTTGGCTGCGGGGGAAGGAGCGGGCCTCACCATCCGGAGGGGAGGCCCACAGCACGGGCCGGGTCGGTGGAAGCTGTCCCTGCGAAGAGGGAAAAAGGCAGCTGAGAGGGGGCAGCATCCCGGAGGCTGAAGGCCGGGGGGAAGCTGGAGCCGATCCGCAGCTGCCGCGGGCAGTGGCGACCCCACAGGGCGCAGGTGGGGAAGGGAACGGCGACGACTCGTACCTGGATGAGCACTTTCACGTACATGAGCGGCTGAGACAGGATGGTGAGACCGGAGCCCAGGAGCACCTGACTGGCCGCGTCCGCCATGATGGCACCCGCGGACGGACAGACAGACCCAGCCACCAAGCGACGGAGCCGGTCGCAGATCACGTGCCAAGGCCGCCGGCTCCACTGGCCCGCCCGCGACGCGCGCGCGCGCGCGCACGCGCCGGCGCGGCCCATCCCAGGCCCCGCCCACCACCCCGCCCAGAGAAACGGCAGGCGCTCGTGAGCAGGCGCCGGAGACCCGGCCGGGCTTTCAGGCCCGGGGCGCATGCGTAGTGTGGCGGGACTACGCCCTCCGCGGGAAATGACAGTTTCTCTTGCGCATGCGCGTGTTGAATTGTCCCGAAGGCGAAGCAAGGGAGTGTCAATGGGGGTGTGTGACCCTGACAGCAGAGGCAAGGTCAGCGGAATAAGAAGAACTGAATAGGATTCTACCGAATGCTTCCCTCTGTGCTTGTCTGTGGGCATCGTCAACGTAAGATTCCACGGATATTCCGCGTCATTTTATTAACTAGTGGCCAACAATCACTAGATGAGGCTGGCACCGAATGTCGCCCGGGCGTTGCTCTTCTCGAAGGCATCCATTCATTCATGCAATTGTTACTTCGCCGAAACTTTTGACCACTCTGCTAAATTCACCTCCACCTTGTTTCCTACCCATCGCGCTGTATGCTTTCGCTGTTTGAAGGCGCCTCTTGCCCTGCGATGTGAGCGTCGAGAGCTCCCGAACCTGCACGGGCGGCGCCCGCACTTTGATTTCCAGTGGCTGGCACATACTCCGTGCTCAATAAGTATTAGTGACACCAACCAACAACTGTTTCAGTGCCGACAGGGTGCAGCGCTTAGAGCAAAAACAACAAAGCCATTGCCCCTGCCCTTTCCGTCCCCAGCTCTCACAGTTCTACATCAAACAGCACTGGGGCAGAGATGCACCAAGAAACAAGTATTGAGAAAAGACTTGCATTGGATCTGGACTTTTCCTTTATATCTGTCATTTATCCTCTTTGCTTTCAGAGTGTGTCTAAATCTAAGGTTAGCACCGCTTCTTACCTCTCAGGGTTATCATGATGAGCATTATGAGAAATTGAGCATGGAAAAGGATATTTTGAAAACTGCATGTTAGTTTTAGTTAACGTGGCCCCTGTACTCAGCACAGAGCTAGGTAATGTTGGGAGGCTGTTTATAGAGTAAAGGGTGCCTGGGCTTTGAAATCCAATGGACCTGGTCCAAATTTTACCTCTGCCAGTTATTAACTGTGTGACCTTAGATCACATTACCTTCTTGAACCTTAGACAGATGAATATAGTAATGTCTACTTCATAATGTGAGGAATGAATGAAATAATATGCCTACTCAGCCTGGCACACACGCAAAAAGTGATATGAAAAGAAGGAAAAGGAGAAGAAAAAAGATATCAAATGGTAGTTTTTAGAATGATAAGAAACTTACAAATTGCCTTTAACTAAATCTAGAAACATTATTGTGGTTCTAAGGATTAAACTCAGGGGCACTCTACCACTGATCTGCACCCCCAGTTCTTTTTATTTTTTATTTTGAGACAGGATTTCACTAAATTGCCCAGGCTGGCCTTGAACTAGTGATCCTCCTGCCTGAGCCTCCTGTGTCACTGGGATTACAGGTAGGTGTCGCCAGGCCTGGCTTCCAGAAACTTTCAGACAGCAATCAGAACTGGAGAGACCATTTAGTAAGGGGATTCGTTATTCATAAATTTGTGGTGGTGACAAAAAATATCCATTACCTCTCTCCAACTTAAGCCTGTGGGCAGTGAGAGGAGCAAGGGTAGATGGTTAATTCAGGCTGCTCCTCTACGTCCACATCCTCCAGTGGTGCAGGAGCTGCCCAAGAAGTTTTGAAAAGACTCTGCAGAGGGGAAGGAAATGAGCTCAGTATTATAGATAAGACAAGTGCAGAAAGTACATGTTTCCCAGGTTGTGCACTGCAGAATCCAAATGGGGCCATTCATAAAAACTATGATCAGAATGGCAATCCCTGATATAGTTCAATATGGTGACTCGAAAATGGCTTATATTTGGTGACTCATATTTAAGTGGTGAGAAGAAAAGTCAGAAGCAGAACTGGGGCTGCAACGGTGGCTCAGTGGTTACAGTGCTTGCCTTGCATATGTGAGTACCGGAGTTCAAACCCCAGCACCATGTATACAGCGAAGTCTCAGAGCAGTGAAGACCACATAAAAAAACTAAATTGGGGCTGGAGCGGTGGGTCAGCGGTTTCAGCGCTTGCCTAGCAAGCATGAGGACCCGGGTTCAAACCCCAGCACCACGTACACAACTAAGTGTTGGAGTAACCAAGGCCATGTGAAAAACTAAATAAAGTTGTTTCTCTCTTTCTCTGTCTCACTGTCCCTCTCTCTAAAAAAAAAAAAACAAAAACACTAAATTGTTTCTCACTTTTTCTCTCTCTCACTGTCCCTCTCTCTTAAAAAAAAAGCAGAACTAATTGGACTAATTGGGAAGGGAAACAATTTGGACAATATAATGTCCTAAGGTCAAGACAAAAAAAAAAAAATTGGAAAAGGCCACACACGTGTGGTGTTGCGTACCTGTAATCCCAGCAGCTCCAGAGTCTGAGGCGGAAGGGTCATAAATTCAAAGCCAGTCTCAGCAATTTTGCGAGGCCGTGAGTAACTTAGCAATACCCTGTCTCAAAAGGGGCTGGGGATGAGGCTCAGTGGTTAAGCCGGCCCTGGGTTCAATCCCCAGTACAAAACCAGAAAAAAAAAAAAAAGAAAAGGAAGTCAATAACTTCCAGGTGGGTGTGGTGGCCCACACCTATAATCCCAGCAACTCGGGAGACTGAAGATGGAGAATCTCAACCTTGAGGCCAACCTCAGCAACTTAAGCAAGACTCAAAATAAACAGGGCTGGGGTTGTAGCTCAGTGGAACAGTGCCCCGGGTTCAATCCCCAGCACCACAAAAACAAACAAAACCCAAAACAAAACTTCCAAGAGGTCTTTAATGGTGAGGCCCAGGAAAAGATAAGTGGGTTTACCAATTAAAAGATCTCTGGTTTGGGAGGCAGTATGACTTGGGAGAGGTCAAAAGTCCTCCCATTCTTCAATTCTGATTCTTCCTCTTGCTAGATGACCTTGGTTTTTAACCTCTTTGAGCACAAATTGGGTGAATGAGCCCTTCTTTTCTGGTTCACTTTGATAAAATTTAGAAGTAACCTGGTATTCCTTATTTTCCTTCTTTTTTCCCCTCCTTCGTCTTAGTTGCCTTCTAAAGGACTATATCATTCATTTAATTTTTTTTTTTTTTGTCAGTAGTGAGTGTTGAGCCCAGGGTCTCACATGTGCTAGGCAAGTACACTACCACTGAGTTAATCCCAGCCATTTTTCAATATTTTTGAGACAGGGTCTCACTGAGTTGCTCTGAGGCTGGCTCTAAGTCCTCCTGACTTAGCCTCCCAAGTAGCTGGGATTATAGGTATTGCTAAGGCACCCAGATAAACTAGTTTTCTTTTCCTACTAAAAAGTCTATGATTATTATCTATAGGCTTAATTAGGACTATTACCTATGGACTTAATCAGGACTTTCTGGGTATAAAAAGAATTTATTGACTCAGAAGTGCACTGGGTTCAGGAATGGCTGGATCCAGGGTCCTTTTTTTTTTTTTAAGAGAGCGGGAGGGGTTGGGGATTTAGCTCAGTGGCAGAGCACTTGCCTAGCATGTGCAAGGCCCAGAGTTCAGTCCTCAGCCCTGGGGGAAAAAAAATAAGACAGAGGGAAATGAGAGAGAGAATCAATTTTTATTTGGTTTTTCATGTGACTTTCATTGTTCAGACACCTCGTTGTGTACAAGGTGCTGTGGTTTGAAGTCTCATACTTGTGTATGCCAGGCAAGTGCCATAACTGCCAAGCCACCCCTCCAGTCCTCCCCCCTGCTTTTTTTTTTTTTTTAAGAAAGGCAGAATTGGGCTGGAGCAGTGACTTGGTGGTTATGGAGCTTGCCTAGCATGCGCAAGTACGCAAGTTCGAACCCCAGCACCACATACACAATGAAGTGTTGGAGCAACAAAAGTTACATGAAAAACTAAATAAAATTCTCTTCCTCTCTCTCTCACTGTCCCTCTTTCTAAAACAACAACAACAACACAAATAAAATTGATTCTTTCACTGTCCCTCTCTTTTTAAAAGAAACACATTCTGTTGCATGTTTGGGGTCTAAGGACCACCTAATTTTTTTAAAAATGAAAGGCAGAATCAATTTCATTTAGTTTTTCATGTGGCTTTTATTGCTCCGAGGTCGTGTTGGGGATTCGAACCTGCATCCTCGTGCATGCCAGGGAAGCACAGTAACCACTGAGCCACTGCCCCAGCCCACAGAGCTGAGGTCTTAAAGGATGATACCTGGATTGAGCCTTTCTCAGCTCTGCTTTCTTCTTTATTGGCTTTCTCCTCAAGGACCTTTTACACTGTCACAGTCCTAGGACCAGACAAAGAAGCCACTTTCAACCCAAAAGGTCTATCAGACATCCCAAGAGTCTGGATTGAACTGCACACACGCTGGTTGTGATCGAGGATGAAACATGCAACTCAGGTTAGGCAGAGGCCTCATGCCTTCCCTGGGAGCTGGAACAGAATGTACATCCTAGTGGGAGCCCATATAAAGCATATGATTTCGAGTGGCACAATTTTCCCCAAGTAAAGGTGGGCTGATGACATGTTTTTAAAAACCCCAAAAACAATCACTGGGAAGATAAAGATGATATTGTATTTCTTAACCATAAGATATTAACTATAAGATATATTTAACTATAAGATACTGTATTTCTTAACTAAAATAGTACTACAAGAGTAAAATTCTAAAAAAAAAAAAAGTAAAATTCTGCCTGGGATTTGGTAGGTTGTTTTTTTTTGTTTTTTGTTTTTTTTTTTTAAGAGAGAGGGACAGTGAGAGAGACAGAGAAAGAGAGGAACAACTTTATTGAGTTTTTCACATGGCCTTAGTTGCTCCAACACTCAGTTGCGTACGTGGTGCTGGGGTTTGAACCCGGGTCCTCATGCTTGCCAGGCAAGCGCTGAAACCGCTGAGCCACCGCTCCAGCCCAAATTTGGTAGGTTTTCAATGAGTTGGTTCATGCTTCTTTAATTAGTCCACACAGTAAGACCAACCAACACCTCACATTTTCAGAGCAGGTTGCAAATTCTAGTGATTCTTCACATATGTTATTATTCTACTGCATTGTCATAGCAACCTTGTGAAGTGGGCTGGCAAGGGATCCTCTGTTTATTTATTTATTTATTTTGTCGTACTGGAGATTGAACTCAGGGTCTCACATATAGTGGGCAAGTGCCCTATCACTAAATTACACGTCTAGCCCTTCCTCTCTGTTTTTATTTTTATTTACTTTTTTTGGTACTGGGTATTGAACCCATGGATGCTTTAGTACTGAACTACATCTCAAGGCCTTTTTAATTTTTATTTTGAGATAGGATCTCACTAATTTGCTGAGGTTGACCTCAAACTTTCGATCTTCCTGCCTCAGCCTCCTGAGTCTCTGGGATTATAAGCATGTGCCACTGTGCCCAGCTCCTTTTTGTTTTTCTTTTCTTTGCCTTTCTTTTCTTTTCTTTTTTTTTTTTTAACAGAGGGAGGGAGACTCCATTTAGTTTTTCATTGCTCTGAAACTTCATTGTGTACGTCGTGCTGGGATTCAAACCCACGTCCTTGCATATGCCAGGCAAGTGCTGTAACCACCGAGCCACTGCTCCAGCCCTCCTTTCTGTTTTTAAAGATGAGAAAACGGGCTGGAATGGTGGCTCAGAGGTTGAAATGCTTGCTTGGCATGCGCAGGAACCTGGGTTCGAATTCCAGCACCACGTACACAACTAAGAGTTGGAGAAACAAAGGCCAGATGAAAAAATAAACAAAATTCCTTGTCTCTCTCACTGTCTATTAAACAAATGCGGAAACAATTTCAGAAAGGTTAGTAACCCTTCCAGAGACACACAGCTAATCAGTTGTGATCTTACTACTGGACACACATCTTCCACCTCAGGGCAGGGAGCCGAATTTCAGGAAAAACATATCACATGAATCCTTCAGAATTTGCAGTTCAGGTAGGGATACCAAGCTGTTTAGGACTGAATCATGTCATAAATGCATACATGCAGAGAACAGAGCAATTCACGAGGGCTGGAGTATGGAACTGACAGTGCTTTGTAGAGGAAATCAGAACTGAACTGCCATTTGAAGTAGAAAAAAATCCCTCACTCACTCTCTCATACATTAAGTATTTTTTGAGAGCCTCCTAGTTCATTGCTGGGTACTGGCTAGAGAAAACTACTGAGCAATGCTGCCCGACTTCAGTGTAGCAGGGAGGATTTGGAGTTGAGGTAAGGGGGCAGTTCTGGGCATTTTGGTTACAAGGCTACAGGGAGCCCTGTATGAATTTTTTGTTTTGTTTCGCAGAGCTGGGGATTGAACCCAGGGCCTCCTGCATGCCAGGCAAGCACTTTACCACTGAGGGAATAGACAGTACAAATGGGAAGGCCACTTTACTGGGAGTTAGAAACCCAGAAGTTCTGCTCTGGTTTGCTTTATGACCTTGGGTCTACGCCCCTCTCCAAACCTGTTTCTCCATTTGACAAAAGAGGGAGGCTGAGCAACTCCATTGTACCATGCAGGAGAAGATCCGTGGGTTTACTTGGCTTCAGCAGTAGACTGGTGCTGGGGCTTGTCAAGGGCTGGGGACATAGCTCAGTGGTTGAGTTGGGAGAAATAGAATGTTTAGTGGTTCATTTTAAAAATATAATATTTAGCCTTAATTGGAATGTTAGATCCAATTGTAGTCCTTTTAAATGTAGCCCTTCCCTTTGTCCTCCCCAATTTAAAAATTAGCCAATCACGTAGATTGTAACCCTGAGTGCTTCCTAACTAGCCAGGGACTGTGCTGTGCCAGGGATGAAAACAAGCAGACTGCCCACCCAAGTGTACGAGCTTGCCAGATTTTCTTTGGTAGCACACTCTTCTGCAGAAGTCAAGTCTGCCTTGTTTGATTTCTTGCAGCATCCCAGTATTTCTAGCAGAGTGCTTGCCTAACATGTGCAAGGCTCTGGGTTCAATCCCCAGGACTGCAAAAGAAAAAGAAAAAAGGATGTTGTTAAAGTCTACCATGGAACATTTGGCAATACCTGGAGATATAAAAAATGTGACTATCAAGGAATGCTGGCCTAGCCTAAGGATCAGGGTTGCGGAGGCACCAACTACAATGTTCATGACAATGAGAGAAGTCATGCCAGCTGGGGTCTTCAATTCCATTTGTCTAAGAATGAGCACAAAGCGTCATCTGGTTACTGGGACAGGGAAACTCTGCTGGACTAACACCTCCCTCCTGTCTTTCATAAGCTTCTTAAGGAATATCTAAAACTATTTTCTGGCACCTCTGAAGGCCCCTTCATAGGACAACCTTTGCAAAGCTTCATGACAGATTGATTTCTTTTGCACTAAATTCATGTGCTTTAGAAATTTGAGATCTAAGCCAGTCACTGTGTTACTTGCCTGTAATTCCAGCAACTCAGGAGGCTGAGGCAGGAGGATCGTAAGTTCAAGGTCACCTTAGGCAACTTAGGAAGACCCTGTCTCAAAATAAAAAATAGAAAGGACCAGGGGTATAACTCAGTGGTATTTTCAGGTATCTCTGATGACTAGAAGATGTTATTTGTACTATATTTCCCCTCCCTTTTTCTCCTCCCCTCTCTCTCCTTCCTGCCTTTTTTATTTTAGAGAGAGGGAAAGTGTGTGTGTGAGAGACAGACAGAGAGAATCAATTTTATTTAGTTTTTCATCTGGTTTTCATTGTATCAACACTTAGTTGTGTACGTGGTGCTGGGGTTTGAACCTGGGTTTTTGTGCATGCCAGGCAAGCACTGTAACTGCTGAGCCACCGCTCCAGCCCATCTTTCTTTCTTATTACGAGACAGAGCTCACTAAACTGCTGAGAATCTCACTAAGTTGCTTAGGCTAGCCTTATTTGTGATTCTCTTGCCTCAGCCTCCCCAAGTAGGTAGGACTACAGGTGGGCACCACTGCACCCAGCAAAATATTTACAACTTCTAAAATAGCTTAAAAACAAACTTTTACTATACGAACTGTTTGCTTTGTGTTTGTTATATATGTTTGAAAGATTACTGCTTTAGATATAGTGGTTATTTTTGTCCTTGGATTTTATTTTTTTTTTGAGAGAGAGAGGGACAGTGAGAGAGAGAGAGAGGGAGAGGGAATCAATTTTTTTTAGTTTCTCGTGTGACTTTCATTACTCCAACATTTTGTTGTGTACGAATAATTTGTTGTGTACGTGGTCCTGGGGTTGGAACCCATGTCCTCGTGCATGCCCAGCAAGAACCGTAACCATTGAGCCACCGATCCAGCCTGGTTGGCATGTTTTTAGAACACAGGGAAGTTGTTGGTGGAGAGGGACAGAGATAGAAGAGGGGACAAAGCAATGAGGAAAAGTTTCAGAAGATAAAGTGGGGAGATGGCATTGAAATATGAAACAGAGAAATTAGCCTTAACTCCAAAGCTGGACATGGTTTTTCTGTAAGAACAAAGAAAAGGGAGGCAGAGTGGATGAGAAAGATACCCACCAGCCATCCCCTAAGTGCTTCTGTGTGCTGGGCACTCTACTTGTAGAGTACTGCACGCATGCTATCATCCAGCCCACCCAACAAACTGGAAAGGTGGGTGCTAGTATTCCCACTGTGTAGGAGAGTGAGTCTTTGAGAGGGTAACTTGCCTAAGGAGGTCATGTAGCTGGTAGAACCAGTCTTTGAACATGGGCATCCTGTTGCCAGAGTCTAGATGGTGATGATGATGATGATGGTTTTGGTACCAGGGATGGAACCCAGGGTGCTTAACCACTGAGTCACATCTTCAGTCCTTCCTATTTTTTATTTTGAGACAGGGTCTTGCCCAAGTTACCTAGGACCTCACTAAATTGCTGAGGCTGGCTTTGAGCTTGTGGCCCTCCTTTCTTGGCCTCGTGAGTCACTAGGATTAGAGGTGTGTGCCACCACATCCAGCTAAAGAGTTTAGGTTCTTTTGGTGGAATCTTCCTTCTTTGGCTTTCTCTGATGTTTCTTTATTACTAGATCCAGGGGATGCATTTCCAACCAGAACACTACAAAAGTTAAGTGTCCTCAGGCTCTGCATCAGAAGGCACAGGATGTCCATTAGCTGCTCACTGATCACCTGGTTAAGATGCTGTCCAATTATTTTATTTTATTTTATTTATTATTTTTTTTAAAGAGAGAGGGACAGTGAGAGAGACAGAGAAAGAGAGAGACAACTTTATTGAGTTTTTCACACGGCCTTGGTTACTCCAACCCTTAGTTGTGTACGTGGTGCTGGGGTTTGAAACTGGGTCCTTGTGCTTGCCAGGCAAGCACCGACACCGCTGTCCCACCGCTCCAGCCCCGTATTTTATTTTTTTAAAGAGAGAAGGACAGTGAGAGAGACAGAGAGAATCAATTTTTATTGAGTTTTTCACATGGCTTTCGTTGCTCCGACACTTAGTTGTGTATGTGGGTGCTGTGTACTTGCGCATGCCAGGCAAGCGCCATAACCGCCGAGCCACCGCTCCAGTCCCCCAATTATTTTTTGTAAAGAGAGCGGGAGAGTGAGAGAGAGGGAGAGAAAGAGAGAATCAATTTTTATTTAGTTTTTCATGTGACTTTCATTGCTCCGACACTTCGTGGTGTGCCTGATGCTGGGGTACAAACCCACATCCTCATACATGCCACCGATCCAGTCCCAGGTGCTGTCCAATTTCTCCATGATGTATATTCATTTTCTTTACCTTTCCAACTAATAAGAAATCTGAATGGAGATACTTTAAAATCATATAAATATCCTTCTCCTCTTATTTTCTCCTAAATTTAGCATCCATAGATGATTCTTGCCTGATTGATTTTACTATAATAGTTGCAAAATAATGAATTCCCAACACTAGAACTCCATCCACACTCATTGACCCTCAGATTCTTTCTCCTTGCTGAGGAGCTGTCCCCCAACCCTCTTTTTCTATTTTCCCTCTGTCATCAATATGAATTCATTGATACCTATTTTTTTTAGTGAGTTACAATTTATTAATGTCCTTAATCTTCTTGGTGCCTAATAACACAGATTTGGCTAGTAGAGGCCCCTTTAAGGTGGTTCCTTAGTTCTGTGACAAATCTCCTATTTTAAAGTTCTTTTGTATCTTTTAGCATTATCAGTGTTCCCAGCTCCCCATCTCATATCTGCAGCGCTCCAGTCCTGGAATTAGTCAGTTCTCTGAACCCATATTCCTTTCAGTGGGAATGGGATTAGAAACCTAGATCTCAGTGCAAAATGTGCTCCTTGCTAATGGGGTGTATTCTATTTACAGGCCATTTTATCAGACAAAGCTGAACATATGTACACACATATATTCATAAACACATATGTGCCTACATATTGTACACACATTCTACTTACATATACATATACAGTTTAACTTCTAAATTCATGGGTTCCATATCTGTGGCTTCAACCAACTGCAGACTGAAAATATTCAGGGAAAAAATGTAACTGTACTAAATATGTATAGAAGTTTTTCTGTTATTATTCCCTGCACAATTTGGCATGTTGTGGGGCTTTTCTTCGGGGGGCACTTGGGGTCGACCTCAGAGCCAACTGCATACTAAGCACACACTCTTCCGCTGAACTATACCTCCAGCTTATACCATATTATATAAGGGACTTGAGCATACTTGGATTTTGGTGTGCTCAGAGGTTCCTAGGTGTAACCCCAAAGATACAAAGGGATGAATGTACACATTTTGGAAATCATGAGTTCATACAGATACCTCCAATTCCAAACTTCTAATCCATTCTCATAGGTTCTTTTCTCCCCCCTTGTTTCCCCTCTGTACATTTTTTCCCCCAAAGCAAGAACTCTGGCTCGTAACAACATCAATACATTTATTTATTTGTTTGTTTCATCATATAATAGATCTAAAACAGTTTTTGAATTATTTTACCAATATCACAAAAATAAACCTGCCCAAAGAGTTCAGAATTTGTCTGCAGTTTTCTCCCTACCTCTGCCTCATTAGAGCCTGGCTTTGGAACCACTGCCTTCCAGAAAGGTTGTTGGCTGCAGAAAGGAAGCAGGGACTTGAGGCAAGGGAGAAGATGTGACACAGCTACGGAGGGGGAAGGCAAAGGAGCTTCAGTTTCGGAAGCAGAGGTTACATTTCAGAGGCTGGAGTAGATACACGTGCTGTGGCCCTGGTCCACGTAATAGCATATTTTCTTGCAGACATCTTGGCAGCCTAGGCATAAAAGTAGAGAACACAGATGGTTGGGATGGCTGGCTGATCCAAAGCTGGAGCTATCAGATGGATGTGGCAGAAGGGCAGAGGGCGAGCACACTGGGATGCTGGCAGATGACCGACTGATGTCATGAATCCTGGAGTCTGGGCTGACTCGAGGAAGAAGTGAAGCCAACAGGGAGAAAGGGGAGTGAATGGAGTCATGAAAAGGGTTACTGGAATGACTTCTGGTCACTGAATCCAATGATCTAGGAGCAACCAGTCCAGGGAGCTATGACGTGAGATAACTTGTAATGAAATTGGTGGGGGACAACACGAGAGGGGTATATTCAGAACAACCAAACAGACCTTATTTCCTCAAAAACAAGAGTTTGAGTGTGAGCTGTTTTGACTGATCTAGGCTGAAGAGGTACACCATTTAAGGCACACTATTACAGTGTGTGGCCAAAAGCTGAGTAGTGTTCAAAAACATGCAGTTTCATAAAAACAAAGAGCCCTCGAGATCGGTTGACCTGCGTAGTCACTACACTTTTAAGGTCAGGAAATGAAGGTCCAGTGCAGTTAAGCAACTGCCCTACCTCTCCCCACCCCCACGTCTGGGTGGGATTCAGACGCAGGTTTTTGTTTCTGTTTTTAGTTTGTTTTTTTTTTAAGAGAGAATAAGCTTTATTTATATACTTTTTTCATCTGGGTTCTGTTTTTCTGACACTTAGTTATGTATGTGGTGCTAGGGTTTGAACCTGGGTCCTTGCACATGCCAGGCAAGCACTGTAATTGCTGAGCCACCACTCCAGCCCCAAACCCAGGTGTTCTAAATACCAAGTTGGGGGAGCTGGAGGAGTGGCTCAGTGGTTATGGTGCTTGCCTGGCATCCATAAGCTTACACATTCAAACTGCAGCACCCACATACACAACTAAGTGTCAGAGCAACAAAAGCCATGTGAAAAACTCAATAAAAATGGATCCTTTCTCTCTCTCTCACACTGTTCTTCTCTCTTTAAAAATAAATAAATAAATAAATAAACAAACAAACAAACACCAAGTTGGTGGCTCTTTAACCCACTGCAGCAATCTGAAGCTAACAGATGTCTGACTGGTTTGTTTTTGTATACTAATTGTGGTTCTCCACCTGGATTTTAAGCACAGGGGTAGAACTCTCCACAGTTCCTAAATCAGTCATTGTTCCATGCATTTTTCTTTTTGGTACTGGAGACTGCACGAAGCAGCACTCTATCACTGAGCTACACCACCAGACCTTTTTATTTTGAGACAGGGTCTCACTAAGTTGCCCAGGCTGGTCTTTCTTTTTTTTATTATTTATTATTATTTTAAAGAGAGAGGGACAGTGAGAGTGAGAGAATCAATTTTTATTTAGTTTTTCATGTGTCTTTTGCTGCTCCGAGACATTGTTCTGTACGTGGTGCTGGGGTTCGAACTCGTGTACTAGTGAACCAGGCAAGCGCCATAACCGCTGAGCCACCGCTCCAGCCCTGGTCTCAGGCTTCCAATCCTGTTGCCCTAGCCTCCTGAGTAGCTCAGACTACATGGGTATGTCACTGTGTCCAGTTCCACACATTTTGTTTGGTTCATAAATTAGTGGGAATAGCCCATATCTTAGGGTAGAAGTGTCAGCAGGGAGTCAGAAAAAAAATTTTTTTTAAAGAGAGAAGGACAGTGAGAGACAGAATCAATTTTTATTGAGTGTTTCACATGGCTTTCATTGCTCGCTCAGACACTTAGCTGTGTACGTGGTGCTAGGGTTTGAACCCCAAACCACAGCTCCAGCCCAGAATTTTTTTTTTACTTTCTTTTTTAAAAATTTATTAGATGATATATAGTTACAATTGAGGGGGAGACATTATCAAATATTCCAAAACAAATGAATATATACTTAGTTATCCAGGGCTAATGCCATGTCATGGATGCTCAGCTTGGGTTCCCCATGTTACTGTTTCCCCCAGAAGAACCGCTGAGTTAAATGGGTATCTCATGGAGGTCAGAGATCTCCTTCTGAGATGATTCCCCTGTATTCGGTTCTTTCAGTCTCCTAGGTGATTTTCCTAAGCCCTCCCCCAACCCTGTCCCCCAGCCTATGCCTCCAAGTATCCTAGGGAGTCACCTCCCTGTTGTGAAAAGAATCATACAATTTGAAGTTATTATTAGCTTAGCCGTCTAACCTACTGCTTCCCCATGTATTCTAGCTTCCACAGATGAGAGAAACCATTCGACCCTTGAGTCTCTGAGATTGGGATACTTCACTTTGTATAATTCTTTCCATCTCCATCCATTTCATCTCAAAAGCCATAATATCGTCTTCTCTAATGGTTGAGTAGTATTCCATTGTATATATGTACCAAAGTTTTTGTATCCACTTGTTGAGTGAGGGGCATCTGGGTTGGTTCCATCAGCCCAGAATTTTTAAGTAGCATTACAAATTATCTGAAATGTTTGGGACCAGAAGTGTTTTGGATTTTGTATTTGTTTGAATTTTGTAATATGTGCATGTACATAATGAGATATCTTGGGGATAGAACATAAGTCTATGAAATTCATTTACGTCTCCCATATACCTTATAATAGGAAGATTATGCACTTTTTACACTTTTCTTTCTTTCTTTTTGTTTTTTGAAGGGGGAATAAAAGGAGAAGGGTTTATTTAGGAAGAAGAGCAGAGACTCCACTAGGCGGAGGGGCACCTGGAAGCAGAATACCTACTTTTTTTTTTCTTGGCAGTGCTGGTGATCAAACCAAGGGTCTTGTGCTTGGGGTGCTCTGCCAAGGAGCTACATCCCCAGCCTGTCTCTTCTTCTATTTTTTTTTTTTTTTGGTATCAGGGATTGAAACCAGGGGTGTTTAACCACTGAGTCATATCCCCCCACCTTTTTTTTTTTTTTTTAAAGAGACAGGGGGTGGGGTGGAGAGAGAAAGAGAGGGAATCAATTTTATTTATTTTTTTCATCTGGCCTTTGTTTCTCTAACACTTAAAAGTTGTGTATGTAGTGCTGGGGTTTGAACCCTGGACCTTGCGCATGCCAGGCATGTGTTTCAATCGCTGAGCCACCACTCCATCCCCTCCCCAGCCCCCCCCCCTTTTTTTTTTTTTTTTGAGACAGGGTCTCACTATGCTGTTTAGGGCCTTACTAAGTTGCTGAGGCTGGTTTGAACTTGCAATCCTCTTGCCTTAGCCTCCTGAACTGCTGGGATTACAGGCATGTGCCACCACACCTAGATCTTTCTTTCTTTATTTTTTAAAAAGAGGGACAGTGAGAGAGAGGGAGAAAGAGAGAATCAATTTTTATTTAGTTTTTCATGTGACCTTCATCACTCCAATACTCTGTTGTGTATATGGTACTGGGGCTTGAACCAGTGTCCTCATGCATGCCAGGTAAGCACTGTAACCACTGAGCCACCACTCCAGCCCTTTTATTTTTATTCTATTAAGAGAGAATCAACTTTAGTTTTTCATCTGTTTTTCGTTGCTCTGACGCTTAGTTCTTCTGTATGTGGTGCTGGGGTTTGAACCTGGGCCCTCATGCATCCCAAGCAAGCGTGATACCACTGAGCCACTGCTCCAGCCTCTCTGTCTTTAGTTTTGAAACAGGGGCTCACTGTTTTTTCAAACAGGGTGGTCTCCCTAGTGATTAACAGCAAAAATCATAACAGAAAACACACATATAAATGGAGATTGAATAATACCCTAGTAAATGAAGAATGGATCCAAGAAGACATGAGAACAGAAATCAAAAAATTCTTGTTTTTCATAAGCACATGACTCAGCTGCACAGCACCAAGGTAGAACCCATTTAACAGGAGAAATAAATGGGGAGCTTCCTTCTAGTTTATCAGCAGTATTAGAGTGAAGAAAAAGGGATGAAGATGTTAGAGCTTGGCAAGCATTAACAGAGATGAACTTGCCCTCCCCAGAATATTCTGCTAAGAAACGGACAGAAATGAAACTGGTGGAATTTAGTTCAACAAACCCTAGCCAAGTCGTACAGTTTGTCTTTGTAGTTTAAAGGATAGAATAGACTCTGTAGCTTCAAAGCCATCTTGTGCAGAAGGTGCCAAATTTCTGTGACCCGGAAACAGCTCTGCTATTCTATATAATGAGACCAGAATTAGTCTGAGAACAGCTTGGAAAACCAGAAGTTTGCAGTTCTATTTCTGCAAAGCAGAGCATTTTGTGTGGCATGCTTGCCAATAGTCTCTGCTATAGTTTGAATTTGTGCACCAAATTTCATGTCTTGGAAACTTGGTCCCCAATGCAGCAGTGGTTAATGGTATTTGGAGGTGGGACCTTTGGGAGGTAATTGGGTCATGACAGCTCTGCCCTCGTGAACAGATTAATGGTTTGGTTATCAAGGGAGAAGCTTTGTTATAAAAGCAAGCTGTCTCTGGCAAGTTTGCTCTGTCTTATCATGTGATGCCCTTCACCACTCTGGGCCTCTGGAAAGTCTCCATCAGCAACAATGCTCTCACCAGGGCTGGGAATGTAGCTTGGTGGCAGAGTGCTTGCTTAGCATGAAAAAGACCCTAGGTTCATCTCCAGCACCAAAAAAAAAAAAAAAAAAAAAAAGGCCCTTACCAGATGTGCTCTCTCAACCTTGGACTTCCTAACCTCCTAAACTGTAAAAAATAGATTTTTGTTTTCATAAATTACCTGGGCTATAGTATTCAGTTATAGCAACAGAAAACAGAATAATATACCTGTGATCAAATTTGCTGACAACATAACTAAAGCCAGTGATGATAGTTTCAGAGTGGCCAATCTCCAAAATTATTGCCCTTTTAATGACGAATGGGAAAAAACACCTAGAAGTTTTGTTCTCAAAATAGCTTCAGTGTAGGACTGGAGTGGTGGTTCAGCGGTAGAGCACTTGCCTGGCATGTGCAAGGACCTAGGTTTGAACCCCAGCACCACATATACAACTAAGTGTTGGAAAAACAAAAACCAGATGAAAAAAATAAATAAAATTGTTTCTTTCTCTTTCTTTTTCACTCTCGCTTTCTTTAAAAAAAAAAAAAGCCTCTATGTTTACTAAGAGTTCCTATAATTGGGGCTGGAGCATTGGGTTAGCGTTTGCAGTGCTTGCCTGGCATGTGCAAGAACCGGATTAGAACCCCAGCACCAGGCACACAACAAAGTGTCACAGAAACAAAGGGAATATGGAGAAATAAATAAAATTGATTCTCTCTCTGTCTCCCTCTTTCTTTAAAAAAAAAAAAAAATCCTGTGGGGTAATTCTTCATCTGAGGAGGAAAACTTCCCCTATTTTTCTTAAAAGCAAAAACACCCCACCTTTATAACAAATGCCACTTTATGTGAGCTGAACAGGGCTAGAAATTTATTATCATGATCTTTCAGCATTTATTATTTGTGTGTATGTGTTGCTGGGAACTGAACCCAGGGGCTCATGCATGCGAGGCTTTTAGCAAATATTTGATATGGTGGCTCTACCTGAATTTTATAGGATTTTTTTGTTTTTGCCCCTTTAACACACACATCCAAGCCACATCCCTAGGAAGCTCTGTGTTCAAAACACTTTTTTTTTTTTGTTTGTTTGTTTTTTGAAATGGGGTCTATGTTGCCCAGGCTGATCTGGAACTCCTGGGCTCAAGTAACTCTCCTGTCTCAGCCTCCTAAGTAGCTAGGACCATACGCACGTACCATCATGCTTGGCTTCAAAAAGCACTTATAAAACAAACAACTGATCATGTGTTCTGATAAATTTGTTTCCAAAAATAATAGCATCATACCGGGATGCTTCTTATAAACTTTTCCAAAATTATTGGAGCAAAAACAAGTATTTCTGAACAACTTTCAAAAAAGGTTTGCCTCCAGTATTTAGTAATTCTTTTGTTACTTAAGGATATCCTTTTAGGGACAAAAAGTGTTTTTTTTTCCCACTCAGTGTTATTTATTTATTTATTTTTTAGAAAGAGGGGACAGTGAGAGAGAGGGAGAGAGAGAGAGAGAGAGAGAGAGAGACAGAGGAAAAGAGACAAGCAATTTTTATTTAGTTTTTCATGTGACTTTCATTCCTTGGACACTTCGTTATGTACCTGGTGCTAGGGTTTGAACTTGTGTACTCGGGCATGCCAGGCAACCACCAAGCCACTGCTCCAGCCCCCCTCAGTGCTTTTTAGATACTTAAAATTATGACAGTTTTAGAATGTGATTTGGGTGTGGCACAGGAGAAGGCCATTTGCAAACTCTCTCATGTAAAGAACATGGGTAAACATCCTCCTCTTTAAAATGACTCATGCAGGGGCTAGAGCGGTGGGTGGCTCAGCAGTTGCGGCACTTGCCTGGCATGCACAAGGACGAAGGTTTGAACCCAAGCATCTTACACAACAGAGTGTTGGAGCAATGAAGACCAAATGAAAAACGAAATAAAAAATTGATTCTCTCTCTTGCTGTCCCTCTTTCTTAAAAAAAAAAAAAAAAAGACTTGTGCAATGTCCAGGGTAAGGAGCTCAGAGAGGAGGGTGACTGTTTGTAGTAAATGCTCATTTTTTTGGTAAATCTAATAGTGTTCTAAAATATTTTTAAAGTGTCATACATTAGTAAGGTATAGGAGTACATGGTTGTAATCCCAGTGACTCAGGAGGCTGAGGCAGGGGATGCAAGTTCAAGCTAGGCCTCAGTAACTTAGTGAGGCTCTAAACAACTTAGTGAAATCCTATCTCAAAATAAAAAATAAAAAGGGCTTCTATACAGATTTAATGCAATCCCCATCAAGATACCTATGGCATTCTTCACAGATATAGAAAAAGCAATTCTCAAGTTCATATGGAATAACAGGAGACCCAGACTAGCCAAAACATTACTCTACAGGAAGGAAAAAGTAGGGGTTATCTCAATCCCTGACCTGAAATTATACTACAGAGCTATAGGAGCAAAAACAGCATGGTATTGGTATCAAAACAGAACCGAAGATCAGTGGAACAGAATAGAAGATCCTGAGACAAACCCCCATATATTTAACTATTTGATATTTGAGAAAGGGGGCAAAAACATAGTGTGGAAGAAAGCCTGTTCAACAAATGGTGTTGGACAAACTGGACAGCCATGTGTAGACAACTGAAGCTGGATCCTTATCTTTTGCCCTGCACAAAAATTAAATCAAAATGGGTCAAAGACCTGGATATTAAGCCAACAACTTTAAACTTACTAGAAAAAGAAGTAGGGTCAACACTACAGGACATAGGAGTCAGCAGCTACTTCCTTAACCAAACTCCTATGGCTCAAGCAGTAAAGTCAAGAATAAATGAATGGGATGCAATAAAACTAAAAAGTTTTTGCACAACTAAAGATCTAGTCAAGAACATCAAGAGAGAACCTACAGACTGGGAGAAAACCTTCGCCTGCTACACCTCGGACAGAGGGCTAATATCCAGAATATACAAGGAACTAAAGAAACTAAACACCAAAATCACAAATAATCCAATCAATAAAGGGCTGCGGATCTAAAAAAGAAACTTCTCACCAGAGGAAGTCCAGAAAGCCCATAAATATATGAGAAAATGCTCTACATCATTAGATATAAGGGAAGTGCAAATCAAAACTTCAATGAGATACCACCTCACTCCTGAAATGAAAAATGAAAAATTCTAACAACAACAGATGCTTGAGGGGCTGTGGGAAAAGAGGAACACTGTCACACTGCTGGTGGGACTGCAAACTGGTTCAGCCACTATGGAAAGCAGTGTGGAGAATCCTCAAAAAATTAAGGATGGAACCACCTTTTGACCCAGCTATCCCACTCCTGGGTATTTTCCCAAAAGAGTTAGAATCAGCGTATTATAGCGTTGTGGCTTCATCAATGTTTATAGCAGCTCAATTTACTATAGCTAGACTATGGAACCAACCCAGATACCCCTCACTTGACGAGTGGATACAAAAACTTTGGTACATATATACAATGGAATACTACTTGACCATTAGAGAAGATGATATTATGGCTTTTGAGATGAAATGGATGGGGGTGGAAAGAATTATGCTAAGTGAAGTATCCCAATCTCAGAGACTCAAGGGCTGAATGGTTTCTCTCATCTGTGGAAGCTAGAATACATCGGGAAGCCGTATGTTAGACAGCTAAGCTAACAATAACTTTAAATTGTATGATTCTCAACGTAACAGGGAGATGACTCCCTCGGATACTTGGAGGCATAGGGAGGGGGACGGGGTGGAGGAGGGTGTAGGAAGAACTCCTAGGAGACTGGAGGGTGGGAATATGGAGGAATCATCTCAGAAGGAGCTCTATGTCCTCCACGAGATTCCCATTTAACTCAGGGGTTCTTCTGGGGGAAACAGCAACAAGGGGAACCCAAGCTGGGCTTCTATGATATGGCATTAGCCCTAGATAACTAAGTATATATTCATTTGTTCTGGAATATTTGATAATGTTTTTCCCTCAATTGTATCTCTATATCCATCTTAAAAAAAAAAAAAGCTCAGTGCCCTTGGGGTCAATTCACAGTACAAAGAAAAAAAAATACCATACACTGGCGATGTAATAAAAATTTATGTTGTCATGTACTTCTAATCACTAATCACCCAGACAGTGATGGTGGCTGAAAGAATTTAAAGGCAATAAGGCTGGGAATGTAGCTCAGTGGTAGAGCAATTGCTTAGCATTTGAAAGGCCATGCTTTTGATCCCAGCGATGCTCGTGCGCACACCCATATACAATAACGAAAACCGTGCTAGAAAACTTTCAATCTAAAGTGATAGGAATCAGCTGGAGTGATGGCTCGCTAGGTGGCATGCACAAGGACCTGGGTTCAAACCTTACCACCACATATACAACTAAGTGCCAGAGAAACAAAGGCCAGATGAAAAATTAAATAAAGTTGATTCTTTCTCTCACTCTCTCCCTCTGTAAGAAAGAAAGAAAGAAAGAAAGAAAGAAAGAAAGAAAGAAAGAAAGAAAGAGAAAAAATGAATTAGGGAAAAAGGAAAAGTCAAAACCAGGGACAGCCTTGGGGCTGGAGCAGTGATTACAACACTTGCCTGGCAAGGGTGAGAACATGGGCTTGAACCTCAGCACCACTTACACAACTAAATGTTGGAACAAAAAAAGCCACACGAAAAACTAAATAAAATTGATTCTCTCTTTCTCTCACTGTCTCTCTTTCTCTCTTAAAAAATTGATTTTTTCTTTCACACTCTCACTGTCCTTCTCTTAAACACACACACACACACACACACACACACACACACAAACAAACAAAAAAACTGGGGGTGGCTTGGCATAAACTGACTTGGCTTAAGTTGGATATGAATCCAGGATGCTGAAAACAGCAGGTTATGCTTGGTGTTCATGAAGGACCATTGAAAAACATGGCTAATACAAAATATCTGTTCACATAAGATTATGCAGTTAACCAATCAAAGGAAACAAGTGACTAGACAGAAAAATCTTTAATCATTGAATTAAAAAATTACATAACCTTGTTGAACATAATATATGCAATATTAAATTCTGGGTAAAACACGAATTATTATCTCTATGTGGGAATAACTCACTTTGAGCAAACCCAGTATACAACAGTCTGATTATCACTTGAAAGCTTTGACACAAGACTTGTTTTAATATAGCATACTCCAAAATCATGTTTAAAACAGTGTTTGATGTATTAAAATAAATTTGTATCTAATTAGAGAGCATTATCTATCAGTTAAAATGAACACAGACTAAATCATAATAAAATTTCATATTGGGAGAAACAAACTGAATGCATGAGGTTACGTAAGTATAAAGTGTAAGGGCAGAATACACTAATTCACAACATGGTGGACCACAGACCCTTACAAAGCACTTATGACCCAAAGTCTCTGAGGAAGTGCCTACGTGGCATTGCCAAGGCACACTTACGGGTATGTGTTTATGTGCAAGGATGGGTACGTTTCCATGGCTGTGCGGCCTCTCTTTGTGGCAGGAAAGCTGTTCCTCAGCCAGTTTGGCTTCATACCTGGAGGTGACTCTTGGCTGGTGTTTGTGTTTCCTCTTAGGGGGCATGTTGCTCTAAAGCCTGGCTTCTTCTTCTGTGCAAACAATATAGAAAAGTTGAATTCACTTACTGTTGCAATTTTTTTGAAAAGAGAGAAGGACAGTGAGAGAGAGAGAATCAATTTTTATTGAGTTTTTCACATGGCTTTCGTTGCTCCGACACTTAGTTGTGTATGTGGGTCTGGGGTTTGAACCCGTCTATTTGAGCCTGCTGGGCAAGTGCCGTAACTGACAAGCCACCACTCCAGCCCTTTCTGTTGCAATTTTTTTTTGTTTTTTTTTATTATTTTAAAAAATTTTTTTTATTAGAAGTATATAGAGATACAGTTGAGGGGGAAACATTATCAAAACAATAGCAATCAATATATATAAACTTTGTTATCCAGGGGTAATGCCAAAACATAGATAAACCACCTTGGGTTTCACCTGTTGTAGTTTCCCCCAGAAGAACTCATGCGTTAAATGGGTAGTTTGTGGGGGAATGACATCAGCTTCTGGGATGGTTCCCCCATCTTCCCAATCTCCAGACTCCTATGAGTTCTTCATATACCCTCCCCCCTCCCCGTTCCCCTCCCTACACCTCCAAGCATCCTAGAGAGCCATCCCCCTATTACTCTGAAAGGCATTCAATTTGAAGTTTTGTTAGGTTAGCTGTCTGCCCTACTGCTTCCCCATAAATTCTAGCATCAACAGATGAGAGAATTCTATTGTAACTTTTGGAGTTACAGTTATGGTTGAGGTTGGCCTTACCAGGAGTTAGTGGCAAGTATCTGCATTTCCTCCCCTAATACTGAAGTGGTCAACATTTTTACAGGGCAGAGATAAATCAAACATGTGTCCTAGTCTCTCATATAGTCAAGTCAAGGTCCAGAAGCAAAATTTTAATTTCTCCAAGCAGGGGAACTGTATTTTATAAGCTGTTTTAGAAATGTTACATAAAGGAAAAGAAAAACTTGATCCATTAAGAAGGTTGCCCCATGTTCAACTCTGTTTATCTGAGATACCCACATCCCTGATAGAGAAATATTCCACTAGATTTTAGAAAAATGAAGTAAAGATAAAGGTTTGGATGGCATTCATGTGGTACACTGGATTACTTCAGTTGTGGGATATGGATTTAGCTACCTACAGACTTAATGCTGAATGAGATGAGGAAGGAGGACAAGTTCACTATTTACTAGTCTTCAAGAACTCTCTCTTCTTCCTCTTCTTCTTCTTCTTTTTTTTGGTGATACTAGGGGTTGAATCCAGGGTACTCTACCATTGAGATACATCCCCAACACATTTAGTTTTTATTTTGGAGCAGTGTCTCACTAAGTTGCCCCATTGGCCTCAAACCTACAAGCTTTCTGCCTCGGTTTAGGCATGTGCCATAGGGACCCACAGGTTTTCTGATTTGACTTCATCTAAACCTCTTTTCCTTGCTCTTTAGTTTCTATCACATCATGGTGATATGACCGTGTATCTTATTATCCCTCCTAGAGGATCTTGTCTTTATAGTAGTAGTAGTAGGTTCTCCAGAAGACTGATAGATAAATTAAAGTACCAATCCAAAAATTTCCATATACAACAGACTTGGGAAAACAGTGGGGTCACCTTGAGGACTGTCCATTCTATATCTCATACACCTAATTAATCCAGTGATTCTCAATCTTTGTTCCAGTCAGCCACGTGTGAGCAGCATCTTCCCACAGACATACCCAGCTTACCAGCTCTCCTTTCGTCCCTCTCAGGACAGAATATGCAAGTGCAAATGAGCAGGAGAGATGTACTAATGGGACCAGGTCAGTTTTTGTGAGACTGGATTAGTCACCATGAGAGCAGGCTTTATAAAGCAAGGTTGCCCTTTGTGTTTTGCATTTTTGTGTGTCCCACTTGCCATTGTTTTTCTGCTATGTTACGATGCAGCACAAGGCACACACCAGAGGTCTACACACCCCATCTTGGACTTCTGTCTTCCCAAGTTGAACAAACTTCATTTATAAATTACAGTCTCAGGTATTGTATTATAGCAACAGAAATGGAGTAAGACATTCACAAACCTCAGACTGAGTGATCAGTGGTAAACCTCACAACTCATGGCAACATCCCATGTGTTTCTAACATCTCCTTGGGTTATTCTCTATCACTGTTTAACCTGACATGTTGCTATGGAGTTACAAAACAATGGAGGCCTACCAAAATAAAATAAAATTCTTGATAGCAAGCTTTTAGCTCTGGGTGATCTTCCTCGGGTCCTGTGGTACCTTGTGGGCTAGGTCCCAGGGTGGCCATGTGGTTTGCTGCCTGAGGGCGCAACTGCTTTAGATGTTAACATGGGCAAAACAAATCTGAGAAGGCAAAATTGGACAGTGGAATCACCTGTCTAAATAAAAAAATATATTTGAAAACTGATTAATATTAATGGCTGGCATGTATGTACATATGGCGTACATATATATCACATATGTATATATATACCATATTGTATCACACATCATGTATATATACGGTATATATGATAATTTATATACATATGTACATGTTATTTGAATATACATATATATTATGTGAAGTACCTGCATTTTTTCTTTATTCTTTTGTACAATCAGGCTGGTCATTGATGGGTCCATAGAGATGCTTCTGTCTCTTCCATTTAACCGTGTCTAGAATAAATAAACACAGTCTCACTAAATTTTGCATGAGTGATTATATTGAATATATATTACTTTTGTGCATTTTATTCATGATGGTATTCTTTTTTTTCTTTTCTTTAAGAAAGAGGGGATAGTGAGAGAGAGAGAAGCAATTTTCATTTAGTTTTTCTTTTTTTTTAAAGAGTTGATTTTTTTTTTTTTGTTTAAAGAGAGAGGGACAGTGAGAGAGACAGAGAAAGAGAAAAACAACTTTATTGAGTTTTTCACATGGCCTTAGTTGCTCCAACACTCAGTTGTGTAGGTGGTGCTGGGGTTTGAACCTGGCTCCTCGTGCTTGCCAGGCAAGCGCTGAACCGCTGAGCCACCGCTCTAGCCCCTGGTTTTACTTTTTCTGACACTTTGTTGTATGTGTGGTACTGGAGTTTGAACTCAGGTCCTCATGCATGCTAGGCAAGTACTCTACTGGTGAGCCACTGCTCCAGCCTTCATTTATGTTTCACATGTACCTTATACACATACCGTGAAGGTAATTTTTATTTTATTTTTTTAAAGACAGAAAGACGGTGAGAGAGAGACAGAGAGAATCAATATTTATTAAGTTTTTCACATGGCTTTCATTGCTCTGACACTTAGTTGTGTATGTGGGTGCTGGGGTTTGAACCCATGAACTCGCACATGCTGGGTAGACGCCATAACCACCGAGTCACCACTCCAGCACTCCCTGGAAGTTAATTTTATATAATATTTTAAAAATTGTGTGTGAAACAAGTTTTGTGGTAAGGAATTTCCCTTTGTGGTGTCATGTTGACCCTTAAAAAGTTTCAGACTGTGTAGCTTTTCAGATTAGGGATGCTCAATCTGTATTAAATAGTGAGGATAGAACTGGAACTCAATCCAGACTGAAAGCTTGTGCTCTTGCCACTATTAACACTAGACACCAAATGGCCCTTGACACTGAACAGGAATGATTGCTCTGTGAGGTTCCCCAGTGCAGTGTGATGAAACCTCACTGTATTGCTGTTAACCATAGGGCAGCTTTCCATGCAAGAAATTTTGCACCCTATCCACTAAGAATTAGCTACTATTGTGCCAAAACCTACCAAGGATTTAATAGTCACAAATCTCTCAAGTACTAAAAAATTGTCTGGGGGCTGGAGCGGTGGCTCAGCAGTTACAGCGCTTGCCTGGCATGCGTGAAGGCAAGAGTTCAAACCCCAGCACCACACATACAATAAAGTGTCGGAGCAACGAAAGTGAAATGAAAAACTAAATAAAATTGATTTTTCTCTTTCTCTCTCTCTGTCCCGTCCTCTCTCTCTCTTTTTTTTTTAAGAGAGAGGGACAGTGAGAGAGACAGAGAAAGAGAGAAACAACTTTATTGAGTTTTTCACATGGCCTTTGTTGCTCCAACACTTAGTTGTGTATGTGGTGCTATGGTTTGAACCCGGGTCCTCGTGCTTGCCAGGCAAGCGCCGAAACCGCTGAGCCACCGCTCCAGCCCCTGTCTCTCTCTCTTAAAAAAAAAAAATTGCCTTGGTGCCTCTCCTCTGTGTTGTAACAGTATCCTACTGATAGAAATTCCTCCTTACTTGTTAAAATTACCCCCCAGATTCAAGGGTCCCCGGGTATGTAATATGTACATGATAAAATTTGTTGAACAGGTGGATGGATTGATGAATAAGTGGACGGTAAATCTACAACCTGTTCTTATGTTCTTGTTATAAAATCACAAATCATCAACATTCAATATCAGAATTCAGCAATATCCTCCTTCTACCATGCACACACACCAAATTTTATGTTGCTCTGCTTCCAGTGGCACTGACAAATAAGGGAAACAGAGATGGCTATTGTGGTCTTCACTTGTGGGACTTGTGGGAGACATGCTAACTGGAGACCGGAGAAATCAGAGAATCTGTGTGACACAGTCAAGCAAAAACTATTACCTCACTGAGCCTTAGTTTTTCATTTTTCATTGCTGAAGATCTGGAATTCTTCACATTTTTGTAAAAGGTAGGCTGCTTTTGCAAAGCAGAAGCTAATCCTGCCCTTTCCTAGAAAAATTGAGTGAAAATAGAATATTTTTCAGTTGATTCATTCATAATTGGTCCATTTCATGTAATAGTAAAACCTCTGAAAGCAATTTTGTCTTTAGAGAGCAGAGAGTACAGGGTGGATGTGACATCTAGGAGCAGGATGGAGGAGGAGCTGTCCAGCTGTCCTTATCCTGGCCTAATCTTTCAACTACCCAGTCACTCTAAACTAGCATTAGCCACCATTTTTCTACGCCAGACTATAAGAAAGGATTAGTAGACCAAGGTTGAAACCTGCTCAGAGATAGTCAGAGGACCCCTGGAAAGGCTTTGACCTTAAAATAGAAAGTCCCATCGCTTGCTATACCCTCCCCTTTTCTGGTTTACAGTAAACTTTAGCCTTTTCCCTGTTCCCTCCATGATATACTCAGGAACCAGACGGCAGAGTAGATCACAGGGCTTTCTTACGGAGGCATCTTCTGTTAACTTGAATACCGGCATCAAGTTATTTTTCTGATGCTGCTCATTTCGCTGCTTCCTAGACTTAAGTGGCTTCTTTTTTTTCTTCTTAAACATCTTCTTTTGATTCAACTGTTCCAGAAAGTAGAGAGGAGCTGCTCACTGAGGGTTCCAGAGCCATGCTTACCCCCACATGGCATTCTTTTCATACAATGGACAAAATACAATCTGGGAGCTGTGTGCAGTGATGCATGCCTGTATCCCAGCAACTCAGAAGGCTGAAGCAGGAGGATAACAAATTTGAGACTGGACTTAACAACTAAACAAGACCCTGTCTCAAAAATCAAAAAGGGCTGGGAATGTAGCTCAGTGGTAGAGCATTCCTGTGTTCAATTACAGATACCACAAAAAAACAAAAACAAAAACAAAAAAACTCTAAACCCCAAAATATTGTTTTTTTTTTTTTAAAGAGAGAGAGGGACAGTGAGAGAGACAGAGAAAGAGAGAAACAACTTTATTTAGTTTTCCACATGGCCCCTGTTGCTCCAACACTTAGTTGTGTACGTGGTGCTGGGGCTTGAACCCAGGTCCTCATGCTTGCCAGGCAAGCGCCGAAACCACTGAGCCACCACTCCAGCCCCGCAAAATATTGTTGACTTGCAGAAAAAGTAAAGTCATCTCCTTACCAGAGGCTATTCTCTACATAACACACCCAAATCTCATATTACAGGTCATAAGGGGCTCTTATACCAATAACCAAATATCTGTGATTTACAAGATGAAATCAGATGCCTATGGCAATATGTCAGGTCCAGATATACTGATCATTAGGTGTGTGGTTAAAAGATTCAGTGTTGCTATTACCATAAAGTGGCTTTAATAACTAAACACAAAATAGTAATAATAATATTAATAATTAAACACAAGAAGCTATAAAGGACAAAATGAAAGACTCTAGGGCAGGGTGACCAGTTAGAACACTATTGCTCTTCTCTTTACTTCCTCCTTCCTTTCTTTCTTTTTGCAGTTCAGGGGTTAGAACCCAAGGTTTTGCCCATATTAGGCAAGTGTTCTACCACTAAGCAAGTGTTCTACCTCAACTCTGTTGCTATATTTTCTGTAGATATTAAGACAGTTGGAAAACTCATAAAATTATAACATCATGACCTTTTTTAAAGAGAGAGGGAGAGAGAGAGAGAGAGAGAGAGAGAGAAAGATAATTAGTTTTACTTAGTTTTTCATGTGGCTTTTGTTGCTCCAACACTTCATTGTGTATGTGGTGGTGGGGTTTGAACCCATATCCTCATACGTGCCAGGCAAGTGCTGTAACCACTAAGCCACTGCCCCAGCCCCATGTCATGATTTCTTAAAGATTACTTCTTCCTGGGTATAAGAGTCAATATAATCTCACCTCATCTATTACGTTCAGGAGGTGAACAGGGAGACCATCTGAGAAGGAGCTATCAGAACCACTGGTGCTAGTGGAAACAAGAAAAGGGAAATAGCTGTTATCAGTATATATATGATATGTAAGATTTACCAGACCAGCCACATGGGATTAGGATATTTAGTCCACTATTTGCTATATCACCTATGTGTCAATTATAAAAAAAAAAAAATCTTGACAAGCACATTCATTTGTTCCTTTTGAACACCTACTACATGCCAGGCAGTGTGTTAGGCATAGAGGAGTCACAGGAAAGAAACAGAGCCCCTGAAACAAGGAGTTCATAATCCATGTGACAAAGAGCATACTAGTCAAAAAGGCAGAGTTGCAGAGGGTGAGAGAGGCCACAAAATTATCAATGTGCAGCCCCAGAATTAGAAGAGGCTTTTGCTCATTCATTCCTGTCTGTCTGGTACTTGTTCTGAAAGCCAGGATCCTAACAGGTACTCTGTAAATATGTGTTGAATATATAGAAAAGTAAATCTAAGAATCTGCAGGCAATACTTTTTTTTTTTAGTCTTGGGGATAGAATTAGGACCTCAAGCACGCTAAGCAGGCACTCTACCATTGAGTAACACCCAGCCCAGGAGTGATACAAAAGAATCAAGAGACTGGGGTATGGGCAATGTGAGGAGAAAGCTTGATTTAGGAGCAAATGCATGTCATATTGTGACTTTATACATTTGTGATTGTATAACAACTCAACTCCTTAATAAAAAAAACAGCAAAAAAAAGTTTAGATAATTATCTAGATTAAAGTTTTGGTCCACAAACTGTCCCCTCTTTTGCAAGCGCTAGGATGAATGGCATCTCAGATAATTGATCCTCTCTTCCTTCATCATGTCTGTTACTTAAATGTCACATTATATTTTTCCTTCCCTGGAGTTTGGTTGACTAGAACTGAGAGCTATGCTTTATGATAAAGGGCTCCATCTATTAAGCGTCTTAAGTACAAAATTCAAACTTCATGGGAAAAGACAAGATTTGAAATTCTTTTTCACAGCCCTTTGTTCTTTTAGGGTCTCCCTTTCCTCAGTGCACACTGAGGAGCCCTATGGAAAAATAGTCCTGTCTTTTGTGATATAATTTCCAATTCCCTTTCTCCTGAGGCTTTTCCCTAAAGGCATACTCTTTGCTACTGTTAATGGTCTAGAAGTTCCTTTTGGAGACAACAGGAAACCCTTACAAGTGAGATAAAAGCATCAGATGTATATGGCCCAGAAAATGTCAAAACCCATGCTTGTAGACATATAGACAGCAAACACAAATTGGGCTTTTTTTTTTTTTTACTTCCAATCATTAGACTGGACAGGTGGTGCCCTCTAGAGGCTTTTGACGGAGAAGCAGACTGGCAAACTTTTAAATATATAAACATAGTTTAGGATCTGGGGTTTGAGCCCAGGGGTGTTTTACCACTGAGCCACATCCCCAGCCCTTTTTATTTTTTATTTTGAGACAGAGTCTCACTAAGCTGCCAAAGTTGGCTTTGAACTTGCAATCCTACTGCTTCAGCCTCCCAAGTCATTGGGATTACAGGGATGTGCCACTGTGCCTAGCTATTTTCAATAATTCTTAACTAAATCCATCAGTGTCCCTACTGAGCCAGCTACAGTGGAGAGTCTGACTATTTCTGAGCTGGTTCTTCTGGGCTCTATATCCATATGTTGGCATGCAAGGAATATTTTTTTTTTAATGTTGAAAGTGGAGAGGAGTTGGTGCAGTGGTTTTGAAGATTTAGGCAAAGGATTGAGGAAGAGTGTAAGGGGTAAATTGAGATACTCTACCTGGCCTGCTAGACTAGTCTAAGGTCCCTAAGGAAATATTTATGAGACTCAGCCAGAACTGCTTTAGGGCCCAGATCTCAATGTACTACACAGAGTGGGTCGAGAGCCAGCACCTTCCATTGTGCTCCATATGACAAGTGCAGCTTCCACCAGAAGATCTCCAAGCCCAGCCCAACAATCTTTTAAAGCAGCCAGGACAGCCTGGGGTACCTTTACCAGTAAGTTGGAGTAGAAGGTATCTTGTACACCTGTGAGATACTCACCCACTTGGGGGGCTTTCCTAAAAGAGTTGGGGAGACTATGAGGGTAAAAGTGAGACCCTGCATGCTATATTAATTCAACAAACATTTATTGAGTTCTCCTATGAAAGGTCCCTTTCTAGGCATGAGACACAGTAAACAATAAAGATCTTTACTGCCTCCTAGAAGGGGGAGAAAGACCATGAACAACAGATACAATGAAGACTTTTAAAAGATAGATGACAGAAAATGATAAATGCTATACAACAAAGTAGAGTACCTAAAGGAGATGGAGGGGGTGAAGGGGCAACAAGGATAGCAAGTTGCAGTATCAGAGTAATGAAATGGGCCACAATGAAAACAATGACATTTAAGCAAAGATTTGAAAGAGGTGAAGGGATCAATCATGTAGATATTTGGGGAAGAGCATTCTAGGTGTATGAAATTATTTGTTCAAAGTCCCTGAGGCTGAAGAGGGCCTAGCAAGCCTGAGGAGGACAGAGAAAGCCAGTGTGGAACGAGCAGTGTGTGAAAGGAAGGCTGAAAACCAAGGAGGCGTTGGGGGCCAGATCCTATAGTCTTGCAGGCCACTGCAGGGCTTGTGGCTTTTTATCTCAGCAAACTGGGGAACATTGAAGTGCTTCATTTTTCAGATTTTTAAAATTTTCTGGTACTGGAAATTGAACCCAGG
>PVKS010003163.1:32925-107571 GCA_004027875.1 Aplodontia rufa | reverse complement strand
TGATTCTCTCTCTCTCTCTCTCTCTCTCTCACTGTCCCTCTCTCTTTAAAAAAAAAAAATGTGCAGTGTTCCTTTAATTCAGGGCATTTCTGCATTATCATGACCAAATTCTAAGTAACTGGAAAGATCTGAAGCTTAGTAGAGATTTCCTTTTTTTTTTCTTTAAGAAAAAAAATATTCAGGTTTCCATTTTGTTAACATCACCCAGATATTGGGACATTTTATCTTCACGTTTGCTCTTTTATAAGAGCAGTTTGAATGAAATGACTCATACGGAGAAAAAACAATAACACCAGCTTTAGGAAGTTTACAACCTGCCTCAGTCTGTTTCCCTTGAAAGCTTCCCGCAAGCATCCTTCCACTTTGTGCAATCAGCTTTCGCAAACACAGTCCCACCTGTGCCCAGGTGAAGGCCTCTCCTGCCAACCTCCTGTGACTGCTCCTCTTCTTCCTCTCTTTGTCCTTTCCTTTTCTTCCTTGTTCCTCATGCTGCAGCTGCCACTTTGAAATCCTCCCCACCCTTTCCTTCTTTTCTCCGTCCATTCATGGGGTTGCTTCATTATGTGGTGCTGGTGGATTTTCTACTTGCTCTGTTTAAACTTGTTTTGGGTCTGGGACAGGTGAGGGTGCCTCCGCCTCCCTACCCCCTGTTTCTGCCTCCTGCCGCAGGGCAAATGCTTTTCTTCTTTGCAAAAGTTGCACCTTGCCCTCCTTCCACAATGGCTACCTTTGTGTGCAAAACGCAAGCACCTGACACATCAGAGCGACTGCATACCTCGCTCCTGTTGCCTGGCTGGATGGCAGTTTGATAATGATCCCACAGCAGTGCCCTGTGACCTCCACAGCTGAGGTTCTGTTCCGAAGCCACGGTCCAGTGGCATCAGGATAGTCCCACCATGAACAAATGCCAAAGGAATGCGTCTTTTCTTTCTGGGGCTCTGCAATCTCATTCACATCTGAATCCTTCAGGAGGACACATGGTTTTCCCCTCAATGCATACGCAAAGCACTCTGATAATTAGAGCTTCCACCCTGTAATTTCAGTGTAGGCTGGAGCTGGCTCATACCAGAGTCAATTGTTAAATTTTAAGGAATTTCATGAGTCAGTTAATGTCATGTTGACTGCTGGAAATTGTCCATGGGAGATATTTCCATGGCTAAAATCGACAAACACTACTAACCAGCATCTTTTTATTTTTTTTCCTGGATATCTGTAATGTTCCAACATTTACCACGATGCCAGTGGCAAGACACTGATAAACACTTGAGTGGGCGGGGGGAGGGGGGAGTCACATGAAACGTGACATTTCAGCTTTGTGAAGATTCTCTGAATCTTATGTCTAAAATTCTTGATTGCCCTTGAGAGGCCTGTCCCTTCCCTTTGAAAAGATTGTCCTCGGCTTCTCTTCCTTCCTAAAGTGTGGTCTCCTCTGCTTCTGACACTACATCAAGAACAAGCATCCACCAAAAATAAAATCACAGGTAAAAGGTGTGGGATGGCTCCTGGTTCCTTTCCATAGTTTATTTCCTGCTTGGCTTCTTTGCTCCAGGCCTTTGCTACAGCCAGAGGGTGAGATCAAGGCCTACCACATTGTATCAGGGAAAATGACTCCATTGTTTATGACCTGCCCTGACCCAGCTCCTGCAGTTTCTGCTCCTCACCTTATCTTTCATACCTTCCAACATCTAGTGCACTGATCTCTTCCTGGGTCACTGTCTGGAATTTGGAGCCTCTTCCTTGCAATCTCATGACTAATGGAGGTCATTTTGGGAGCCTTGGGTTCAGTGAGAAAGAATTCAAGGTGCTGTGACAAGAAGAGGCAGTGTCCTCAGAGAAGGTCAATCAGTAGCATAACCAGGACCGGCACCCAGGTCTCCTTAAAGCCTGAACCTCCTAGCTCTATTAATACAGACTTGCTGATTTTGATGCTTATGTGCATAGAATTGATTTTGCCTTAACTTTCTTGAACATAAACAAGATGGTGATTACAACCACCCTCAAAAAGTTCAAGCAAGGAAAAACAAAAGGAAATGAGAATTGATTGGTTCACATCTGGGCAGTCTTAATTCAGGTTTTTGAGTAAGATCCTCAAGATTCTTTCTCTCCACCTGAAATCTGCTTTCATTCCTCTGTGTGTCCCTTCTTTTCCCACCAGGCTCTCCCCATGTAGTAGTGAGCTGAGGAGTGTCCAGCTCACCACCTACAGGTTCTGAAACTTTAATGGAATGAAGCAGAGTCTCTGAAAGGCTCCATTGGGTCTGACATAGGGCAAGCGCCTCATTCTGACAAGTTGGAGGTAAGTCCACCCACACCACAAGAATGTTGGGGTGTTGTTATCAAAGACAGCAAAATAAATTCGGGATAGGCAGAATGGAGAAGAAATGGAGAAGAAAGTGAAGTTACATCCGCCACTTACCCAGCTGCCTTTATGCATCAAGATGGTGTCCAGCCAAGGAGTCCAGCCAAGGAGTCCTGCCATGTTCTCCAGCCTCCTTGAACATGAGAAGCCAGACTGAAATTTTCAGAAGAGAATCAATTGGCATGGTGAATGCATGAATGTTGGCAGAGAAAGAACTGTTTTTCAGAGACAGAGAAATCAACAATTGGTAGTTTCCTAAACTTGATACATTCGTTGAGAAGTATTTTAGTTCAAGAGACATTTTTTTCCTTTAAATATCTCACTCCTTCATTTTTTACAATGTAGTGATTTTGCTGAAGCTGGAGGAAACACCAGACAGTGGCTTTAGACTCACAGTATGATTCAATAGATGGCGGCATGGGTCTCCCCTGTACCCAATTTCCAGGATGTTTAAGAGTCTTCTTATTCGAGCTGAACTTGGACAGCTATAGGCTGCTAACACAAAAAGACACAGTCATAAAATCACTTGGAGCATACAATTTCAATGCATCCAAAGGCCTGATACTCCCGCCTAATCTGACCCAAACCAGAATATTTTCTATAATCTGGTCTTTCATTAGGTTCTTTTCCTAGTCAGGGGCTGCTCTTCTAGGTATCCTGAGTATTGAGAATGCATCACGGTCTACCCTAAAGTGTACCTCCATAGTCTCAAATGGTCAAATCATTTTTTTAAAATTTATTAGATGAATATGGAGTTGCAATTGAGGAGGAAACGTTGTCAAACAACCAAGAACAAATGTATATATACTTAGTTATCCAAGGCTAAAGCCATGTCATGGATGCCCAGCTTGGGTTCCCTATATTGCTGTTTCCACCAGAAGACCCCCTGAGTTAAATGGATGGCTCATGGAGGTCAGAGATCTCCTTCTGAGATGATTCCCCCGTATTCCCACCCTCTAGTCTCCTAGTGATCCTTCCTAAGCCCTTCCCCCACCCTGACCCCACCCTATGCCTCCAGGTATCCTAGGCAATCATCCCTCTGTTGTGTTAAGAATCATACAATTTGAGGTTATTATTAGCTTAGCCATCTATCACACTGTTTCCAGATGTATTCCAGCTTCCACAAATGAGAGAAAACATTCGGCCCTTGAGTCTCTGAGATTGGGATACTTCACTTAGCATAATTCTTTCCATCTCTCTCCATTTGATTTGAAAAGCCATAATATCGTCCTCTCTAATGGCCGAGTAGTATTCCATTGTATATATGTACCAAAGTTTTTTATCCACTCGTCAAGTGAGGGGCATCTGGGTTGGTTCCAATGTCTATAAACATTGATGAAGTCACATCACTATAGTATGCCAAATCATTTTTTAAAATGCATTTTGAAAACGAAGTTGTGGAGTTGGGGACTTAGCTCAGTGGCAGAGTGCTTGCCTAGCATGCACAAGGTGCCAAGTTTGGTCCTCAGCCCTGAAAAAAAGAAAAAGAAAAAAAACGAAGTTGCAAATTACACAGTATATCCGTAGATAATCAATAGCAAGGTGGGGTTACGTACGCACATACGCAAACCGAGTGGCTTATTTGAAGTGCACACAGCAGTGGCTTTCTTGGAATGATGCAGAACATATTGACCCATGAACTCTGGGGGTGGAACCCAGCACCCTGATTTTCAGTATGGACTTGAGGTGATGAAATCCAAGGCCTCAGACCCTCTAGGTTGATCTTTTAGCCTCCTTCCCCCTTGGCACCACAAGCTCTCACACACACAGAACCTATTTTGCGGGGTTTTCATGGGCTTAAACTAGACCAATATTTTTGTTGCTGTTATTATTACAGGTAGTAAAATAATAAGAATGCATGGGCAAGGTTTTTGAGATATACATGTGGTGGTGTAGAATGTCATGTTTTATACCTTTTCCATAGAAAGATACAATCACGGGAATTTAATTTTGAGTGGCAGCATAAAATAAATTCTCAATGAAAGATAGCAATAAAGTGATTAGTTCAGTGTCTAACTCCTTGGGTAACTGCTTAATACAACTGAATTCATGTACTGAATTTACATTTCAACGGAGTGAGGTAAAGTAAAATCCCATATTTCCCAGAAGAAGATAGAGTTGATTTAAGTATTATTCTGCTCAGAGGAAGAGTAATGAACACAAATATTTCACAAATGCCTTTTCCCAAATAGACATAATCACATTTCCATTCCATCTTGGGATTTTTTGAATCTAGGAATTACTTGGCTATTATCTGTTATCTCCCAAAAGAATCTTATAAAATGGTTGAAAGTGGGGTTTGTTTTGGTTATAATTAACTTTAGTTTCATCCCAAAATCTAATGGAAAATCTTTTTTTCATTCTAAATGATGGCTAAACTTACTTTGAATTCTTTAACCCTGAATAAAAGGGAAAGGAGAGAGAAGGCTCCAGAATGGGGATCAGATCCACATTAGGTTCCAATTAGCTACTGGAAATTCATCTTTTAGATATACAACATCTTTCAGATACCGGCTACTCATGAGGGAATCCCACTCCTTTTTCTCCCTCCTCAGGAAAGACACAGAATTTTTACTTGCTTAGTGATTTGTAGAGTCCTGGAAAAAAATGTAGTAGTGGAAATCTAAGAGAACTCAGCTCTAGTGACCTTGAAGGAGCGATGCATTAGGATTTGTTTTCTATTCCTTTTATCCCATGTAACTGTGTTTCCATGCAGCACCAAATATGTCAGTCGTGGAGGCGGGTAGGACCCCATGCAGAGGAAAAGTTCTCCAGCCCACTGTGATTCCAGTGGAGCAGACCCAGGGACCGGTAGTCTGCATTTTACCAAGCACCCTGTCTCCCTCGGTGCTTTGAGTTCAGGTCTGCAAATCTCATTTTTAGAAACACTGGTAGACGACAAGATTTGGAATCAGAAAAATATGAGTTTGAAAAGTAGCATTCTGCCGTTGGCTAGCTGGTAGATCTGGATATCTGGCTTAGTGTCTAGGCTGGGTTTCCCAGTCTGGGAAATGGAATTAGTCACTATTCCTTCTTCATCTCTTCTGACGATTGCGTGAGCTAATGTGTGTCACAGGCCAAGCACGCAGTATGAGTTCAATAACCTTGCTCCTTTCAGCCGGTGTTTAGAAAAGTGTGTTTAAGCTATATAAAGTGATGCCCACAAGACACACATGCACACGCACACGCACACGCACACACACACCTTTCTGGGATTTCCCCAATCCACAGTGCAAGCACACATTCATAGTGCACGGCTGTCATTTCACTCTTTGCACTACTGTCTCAGGTTGGGACTTAACGGTAAACATGTGTGTTTGTGTACTTGTAAGCGCAAGTACACCTTTACAACCTGCTTACACACTTTTACGGAGCCAGAAAAATCCATTTCCACCAACACTCTGCACATCAAAGGGGCTCCATAAATAGAAATTCAGTGAATCTATTTGTTGTAATAAATAAGGCCAAATGGCCACAGTATTGGGTAGCCCTCCTCTTCCCTCAACTCTAAGTAAAAGCAGTTGGAGCAAGTAATCTTGCTCTAGGTGAACCAATGTCTCAGGTAAATTGCAAAATTTTGCTGTACTTTTTATTTTCAAGAATAGATAGAGAATAATGAAGAATTAATGCTTGGGATTACATAAACCTCTTAACACGATGTTCTTGGGTTCACTATCTGAAGTGACCTAATTACGTAGTCATTCAAGCGTCAATGCAGAACATCCTTAAAGTGATACAGGCATACCCTGACCCATTCGGAAGAAACTGAGCAAACGGAAACTTCTGTTTTAAAACTGCAGCAAAGCCACCTTTCCTGTGAACAGATAGGGCCAATCAGGTGCCTCGGCCACTTCATTCAGATCCTCAGCAACCTGGGTGGCGTGAGCAGTCCACGATCTACACTATTTCCTTAATAAAGAAACAGCCCAAAGCTCTTCACCATTTCCATTCCGGCTCTGCCTGCCTGGGTCAGGAGTGGAAATATATAAACAGTCTTTCCGTGCACAAACTTGAAAGAAAACTCACTCATCTGTACACGATCTGTGCTGGAGAAAATGTAATTTTTCCCCCTGACAATGTGTTTATGGTTGTTAAGTTATCTTGATTGCCAAGAGAAATCTGTTTTGTGTGGCAGGCTTTTCTGACTTCAAAAGTCATGTGCCACCCCCTCCCCCCAGATCAGTCTCCCTTTCAACTAATTCGCAAATCGACTTGACTCTTTGCTAGGTTAAAAAAATAATTTCCTGAAAATTAAAAGTCTGGCACAAAACTGCACTAAAAGTCCATTTATCTTGTCTATTTTTATAAAGCTTCGCTGCAGGACCTGGCAAAATGCCCACTTCCAGTAACACAGGTCCCCAAGGATATTTGGCAAGAGAGACTTCTAAGACCCTGAAAACGATCCTGAGCTTCCTAACGCGTGATTTAAAAGCTTATGATTAGGATTTGTAATGGAATCTTGTGAAAGATCTCTGAAAGTAGAGAGCGAGTGGGAATGCCTGGACGGGGGTGGCAACCATCCTGGCCCCGTCTGGGCAGGGGCTGACTGAACGCTTGGGATCTCTGTGTTATTAGGAAGGATCATGGGTGCAGATTATCTGGATGGGGCAATGATTCACTCTTGTATAATCAACTGCAACCTGTGTTAAGCTCCATCCTCATCTCAATATAAACCAGGCTAATCTTTCCACTTTCCTGCAGGAAATGACAAGGGTACTTGTTTATGCGGCTCCCCTGGTATGGAGTAAATCCTTCCCTTCCTCCTCTCCTCCCCACCTTGGGAGGGGGCAGGTTCCCCACATTCCCAGGCTGAGACTGATTGGGCCTTCCTGTCCACGTCAAGTTGAAGCATTCCGTTGAGAAAGCAACCTGATGACTGTTGGTTTTTCTTGCGGCTCTGGAACTAAGGAGTTGATTATGCCAAACGTACCCCTCTTTCATGCTGAGAACGAGAAACAGTCTGTGAAGAATTGTTTGCTGAGAAAGTTTTTGGAGGAACGGAACATTTGTGTGGAAAGAGCTGCAGACATGAGGCCCCATTGGTGTGAGGTTTCCCCTTCTGACCACAGCATCATTTCTAAGACCTTCCTTATTTTAACATGCGAGAGGCTACTGCAGAGCCAGTTTGTCAATTCGGTGACATTCAAATCAATAGTCATTTTGCCTCAATGATTTACATTCAACGTATTCCCCATCAACCTAAATGTCATTCCATCAGTGAATTCCTGACGTTGGAACTATCAATACCAAATTCCAATGTGGTTAGAGAATTAGGGTTTTTTATTTTTTATTTATTTATTTTTGCTTTATTGCATTTAGAATATTGGAAGCTTTTTTTCTTTATTAGGTTAAGCACTTTAGAAGAGCTTGAAGCTCTTCTGAGGCATGACCAAAGACACAGTTCCATCTGCTTTGTTTTCCTTATTCATGACATAGGTGATTTTATTTTAAACAGTGCATGCATTTCACTTTAATTCTTCTTTATGTCTATCAGAGCACATCATCTGTGGCGTGTGGATAGTTACCCGTAGCACTTGGCAAGAAGACTTAGGCAGAAAGTGAAAACAGCTTTGAAAACAGATAAAGCAGGGAAAAGTGAAAGTTGGATGCTTACGGGTTGCTATGTGTCCGATCTGCACTGAACAGAAATTTCAAGAACTTGCTGGTACCTGAAGCATTCTGGGAGTTACTCTCATTGGATTGGTGAATGCTGGACCCTTTTCTCCTGGATGGGTGTCAAATGTCCCAGTGACTGTGTCCAGGGTCTCCAGTTAGTGTGTTGTGGCTGGGATGGAAGCCAGGGACAGAGCAGCCTTGTAAATGGAGCCCTCCTCTGGGCATGCTCTTTGGTCTATGCTCTTTAGAATGGAGCTGTCCCAGGGTGGATGCTCCCCCCAGGCAGGCGTTGCTCAGCCCTAGTCACTGGCTTCCAAAGCGGGTGTGCTCACTCGGATTCCTTGGTCCCCACTGCCCCAGGCGTGGAGTCCTGGGATCCAACAGGGAGTTTCCTTTAGAAACATACATTTGGACACATGGTAAGAAACTTAGAATAAATTCCATACTGAAGTGAGCAGAAAACATCATGGAGTAAATGTGAAACTCCCACATTTTCAATAATGCGGCTTTCAGGACCCCTCTCCCCGCAGTGTAGACCCTCACAAGGGCTACAGCGACCCTTCTCTCTCTGCCAGGACAAGATGATTTGTGAGTTCACCTGAGCACTCTCAGTTCCCTTTCAGAACAGGATCCACTGTCATATTTTCTGACATCTGGCTCCCAAGTGCTAGGAGGAGTAAGATTAACATCATCAAGAAACCACACAGTGGGACTGGAGCGGTGGCTCAGTGGTTATGGCGCTTGCCTAGCACGTGCAGGAACGCAGGTTGAAACGCCAGGACCACGTACACAGTGAAGTGTCAGAGCAATGAAAGCCACATGAAAAGCTAAATAAAATTGATTTTCTCTATCACTATCTCTCTAAAAAGAAAAAAAAAAAAAGAAAGAAAGCAAAAGAAAAGAAACCACACACTGGAATTGGATATTATGAGGTTATTTTGGTTAGAATCTCCGGCACTTTCTACCCTTTGATTTTCTTTCATGAATTCCTTAAATCTCCACCCCAGTACGAAGTGATCTTATGGGAACTCTTTTAAACCATTATGTCTTTTTGTTCATCTAAGATGCATTTGTAGGTTATAATATTTGCTTCCTATTCATCTTATAGAACACGTACCCTGGAAAAAATTTGGGTTAAATTTATGATGTCATTCCTGGTATTATTCACTAATCTCAAATACTCTGAAAATTATCATTACAGAATTTGATTTTCTTTCTTTTTCTTTCTTCCTTTCTTTCTTCCATCACATTTAGAATATTCCAAGTTTTTTTTCATTAAGTTAAGAAATTTGGGTTTGAATCTCAAAGATAAAATTTTATTTTGTTCATGTGAAGTATGTCTGCAGATTACAGTATTTATTGCATTTTCATTTTATAAAACACCAGTGATGGATCCTGGAATTAGTTTGGGGTCAGTTTTCTGATGTGTTCAGTAAGGTTCATTAAGGACAAGCTTTTGATGCAGTTTTGCCATCCCATCAGTCATGACATCATGATTAAGCAGTGCAGTCTGCTTGGGGAGCATTCCTGCCCATTCTCTTTCAACGCAATTATTCTTTTTCTATTTCTGCTCCCAAAAATGAGAGGTTCGTGGGATTCAAACTCAGCTGCTTTCAGGGCCAGCCAGGACACATAAAAGAAGAGAGCGCTGGCTAGGGCACTGGGTGCTGCACTGGCTGGGTTTAGATCAAGCATATCATCTCCCTGGTTGCATGAACAATCTCCCAGCCAAGCAAACATGCAGTGGCCAGCTTCGCCCTGTCAGCCTCCAACACGCAGCTCTATGTTAATACCTCTCTGTCTCCCCACGGTGCCTCCTTCTTTCCAGTGCTTCCACCAATTCACCTTCTTCTGAGTGGCTCCCCTGTCACCTCCACTGGTGCCCATCCTGACTTCCAGGGCAGGATCCTGCCCATGGCTGTGCACATGGTAACCAGCATGAGCATCAGTCACCTTGGGGGGACCCACGGCTCATCAGGAACAAGCCACCTAAAGTGGCACGCTGAGTGATTCTGTCTGTCTGATCTACCCACCCTGACACCTGAATCACAGTTGTGATGACCAGTGTGGCTCTTTCCAGGCTGTAGCCATTCCTGTAGGTCATCCAGGTAACAGAAGGCATCACTGAGAGGGGGACCCATGATAGGCGTGAACGGCAAGCAGCTTACGGGTTAGGTACTGCAGGCACAGTCAGACACATTGTGAGTAAAAACCAGAAACTCCCTTTAGGTATGACCTTCTTCATTCTCTTCCCAACAGTTGCTTGGCCTTCAGTGGGCATGAATAAAGGAAATGATTTGCTTTTAATTCTACTTCAGTTCTCAGTGTGTGTCCCACACATCTGCCTTGGGATTTCTGAATCAGAGATTTTAAAACCAATTACAGACCAATTCTTTGTCTTTCTGCTTAACCAGTTTTCAAGATTCGTACCTTACAGGCAACTTTCAATTATAAGCACCCTGGAAAGATGAGCAATGTTCTACTAATAAGGCATACTGAGCACCCTCAGTGTAAGGCTCGGCGAGCAGAGCACTGGTTGGCCTACATGCTCCAGAGTACTTGTGCAGTGAACCAACTACCCAACTGTAGATGCCAAGCCTACACCTTGGAGCTTACTTTAACTGTTTCACAGTGCCTTTTAAGCTGCAGATATATTTTTTCATCAGCATATTTTCTTTTCGTTTTTATTTATACAAATTAATTAAGTTTACCTCAAAACACTATGAATTATATTTATAACTATTGAGGAAAATAGACTTGCTCACTAACAACAGATAGAAGGGTCTATTAGGACAAAGAATAAGGAGGAAGGTAAATGAAGAGGAAATCAGTTAAGTGCTCAAATAACTCAGTGTTTCATGTCTTGTGTGACCTGAATTCCTGACCAGAATTGTGAAGGATGTTAAGGGGTTTCATCTTGAGTGTCTTTGCCACCTCACAATATGACCGTGAGCTCTGCTATGGTGGGATCAAACCTCTTTCCTCTCTGGCTTCACTGGAACACAGAGAGAAAGCATGTTGGATTCATGAGTCAGGCACTCCTTCCCCATATTCTAAAACATCACGAAAAGTTTGTAACTATCTTTTATTTTGTGTTTTCAGTTATGTTTCCAGGACATCTTTTATTCAAAGAAATGTTGGTACAAAAATCTAGCAGGTTAACGTATAGTCTTTCCCTTTGAAATAAGAAAAAGTAAAATTTCCCTCTCCAAAGAGAAAGTAGATTCTATTATTGCACAACTGTAAATCTTGATGAATCTATGGGAGTCGTTATGCGTTTTATCTATCCAATTCATCTATCCTATTTTTTCTTTTATGTCCTCTTCCATTCAGTTTTTAATTTTCATCGTAGTCTGATGCCTCAGAACACCCAGAACAGTATCACAGCATGTTCAGGAGATGGAAGACTTTTGCCAACACAGCATTTTCATCTGTTCCCAGCACCAGCGGGTCATGTATACCACTGTTGTGTCAAAGTCTTTCAAACTAATAAATTAATGGAATTACTGCTTCGTGGTGAATGAAGGGCAGCCGAAGCCCAGCTGCCATTGTGCCTTTCAAGTGAATACTTCAATTCCCCGGGCACGGAAAGGAATTCCCTATAAACTAGATAAACGATTCATCTCTGTGTGATACATCTATTTTTATTATACCTGCAGGTAGACATTGATGTCCCTGTTCTTTTTACCCTAAAGCGGAGAAATTAATGAACAAGATGAAGTTATAGCTCTCAAAATGGGGTGATTTCTTACCTGAATGATTGTCAGAATACATGTCAAGTTCAGGAAACAGAAGAAGGAAAAAAATGAAGTGGGAAGGGGCATAGACATATTCCAGATAGCTCTTTTGAAGGCCCTGGTTTCTCCATTTTTGTCCCCAGCATCCTTCCTCCCTAGACTTCATGGATTTTGGTTGAGTGCACTAAAAGAATTGCAAAAAGCTCTTCTCTTCCTTAGAATCTAAAGCTGTCTGGAATATCACATTTAGTTTCTAGCTGAGCTCTTTATTGTAATTGCAGCAGGATTTTGACACTTAGAAATATACTGGAGAAATCATCACAACAGGAAATGGTACACACTTTCCTAGGAAAGCCAGTGTGGCTCTGGGAAGGATCTGTGTAGCCTAACCAGACGAGAGCCTGGTGGGAGTTCTGCTGGGCCAAAGGAAGCCAGCGGTATCATCAATCTTCAGTTCTAACCATGGCTTTGATTCCGCCACCCCCCCACCCCCCCGCCAATATGCACATCAATTAGGTGGAGAAACTAGCTCAGAACCGGTGAGCATAGAAACAGCTGGAAAGTCAGACCCAGGGCGAGGTTATCAATGGATCAGAGTCAAGCTGGGGACACACAACAAATGGTGAGGTGGTTCCTCCAGGTCAGCTCCGAGGCCCTGGTTGTTTAACACATCTATCAGAGACTGAAGGATTCAACAGAGAGGCTTGTTAAGCTCTGCAGGGTAAAAGGGGAAATAGGGCAATAAAACCCAGAACAATGGAGGGGGTCTCCAAAGCGTTTAGCTACAACCAGATGATGTTTAATAGGGATGAGTGGAGTAATGAAGGACAAATGCTGCCTGGTGAAGACAGGAGAAAGTTGAGTTAGGTGAGTCCGGCATGGAAATCATTTGGCCTCTCTGCTACAGATTCCTTTCCTTTAGTCCTACTCAAAGCCCTGTTCTTCATCTTAGTCACAAATTTCTATCGATATATGGGTAGACTTGGATCTCTGAAATGTTGAGGAAGAGAAGGTTAAAAAATGTGATGAAAACCCTATCTGGTTGCTTTTCATTGTTTTGAAGTTGGGTTACTCTTAATTACCTAAAAATAAGTTATTTTCCTCTCTTTCCATTTTTTTTTTTTTTTTGATGCCAGGAATTGAATCCAGGGGTGCTTAACCACTGAGCACAACCCTAGCCCTTAATATTTTTTATATGGAGACAAGGTCTCACTAAGTTGTTTAGGACCTCAGCATAAAAATTAGGAGTCTCATCCTACAGAAAGAGGATGGGCTTAACTCCTAAAGTCTAATGTGCACTTTGCATGACGTGCAGAGAACATTTCCTTCACTGTGTTCCTCTTCCGTATAGGTACATGTACACACTACACTCACCACCAAGTCCTCTCCAGGGACTCGCTCCTGAAGGAGGCCACGTCTCGGTGTCCCTCCCCTAACTGCAGGAAGGGATTGACCAAGGGACAAAACACCTGACAGGAGATTTTAAAGAGCAAACACAGACTAAGACGCAAAAGTAGCAACCATAAGATCAAATGCTTCCTGTAGCATCAAACTGCTTGGGAAATCTGCAGAAAATTGATCTTGGCGCCATGAAGATGGAGAGCTAAAATATGAAAAGCTGAAAGTTCAGAGGTTCATCAATAAGGAACAAAGTATACAGGAAAATCTAGCATTAAAATGCAAAAAAAAAATGCTAACAAAAATAATAGAATTTTCTGCTTTTTAACTTCACTGACAATACAGCAATAGAAGGAATGAGCAATAGAAGAAGGAACGAAATGATAAAGTCAAGTGTAAATCATAATTTCCAAAATGCGAAGACAGGCAGATAGGATGGTAAAGTAACTGGGGTATTTGCTGTGGGCACAGATTTAAGGGGATGGCAAAACCTGAGTGATCAGCGTGAATAGTATTTTAATGCAATGTCTTAAAATCTTGGCATTTACTCTTTGCAACAACTCCATGAATAAAGTAATGAAATTTTAAGTGAATATGGGGTAGGGACTACTGATTTTTCTTCTGTACTGCAAGACATGACATCGCTCATCAACAATATGACAGAGGCAAGTACTTAACTTCCCACCTACAGGAGTTGGAAAAATCCATTGTTAGGGGTCCTCAGCAACAGCGTGAATTTCATCCAAATATTTGACTGTCATGAAGCAGTCTTCTAAAGATGCAGAGTCTATACAGCCGTAGTGTATTATCAGCTTCCAGAATAGACTGTCTTTATGTATGTTTTCTAAGAATTTAGCCAAATGCCCAAGCTTGTTGATTAAAATACTTAATAGAAGGAAGACAAACTGTGGATTAGCATATATTCTAATTTGCTGCTGAATACAAGAGAAACAAAAAGAAAGTTTTAACTCTATTTCCGAACCACCCATTATACCCAAGATTCTTTTTTCTTTTAATTTCCTGAAAACTTCCATATTTTTTTTTTTTTTTGCTTGTGTTATGTACTATTATAATTGGGGATGGAACCCAGGGCTGCTCTGCCATTGAGCTACACCCCCAGCCCATCTCATTTTAAATTTCGAAATAGGGTCTCACTAAGTTTCTGGACCTGGCCTTGAACTTGTGATCATCTTGCCTCCAGTCTCCAAGTAGCTGGGATTACAGGTGTGCACCACTTACGTGATCTTACAAAGGCCAACTTCCTGCTGTTCCCGGGGAGGGCAGGCAAGTCTCTTTAGGTTTCTGATCACCTTAATACTTCCTGCAACCCTATAAATGAGCATTCCCTGGCATCACTCTTGCCAAGAACAGTGAGTCAAAAGTAAGATCCCAGATAAAGATGAAAACCGGGGCCTCTGGAAGCTGTTATTCATGTTGCTTCTGGATGTCAATGACTTTCCTTAGATGTGAAATCTGAAGTGATTCCCACACATAAACTTGTGTAACTGCCACAAATTGAAGGGTTTTAATGGGGGTTTTTACAAGTGTTCATAAATTTCTACTTCAGACTCAGTGTACCTCTATCTCTATCTATCTATCTCTTTCTATATTTAGTGCTTAACCTTCACATTAAATATGATTTCTCATGATGAAAGCTATACTCTCTTGATCACAAAATTCCTTAGCAGTGTAATCCATATCATTTTTAAAATTTTTTGATTTTTAAATAATCCCAGGTGGTGGTAAAGATGGAGAGCTATGGATAACACACACATGACCATACTGAGATACAATTTCAATTTCCCTGAAAATAAAAGATTCTTCAAATATGTCTCATAAAATTTTCGTGAATAGAGAAGAAATTCAATTATAAATAGTCAAGATAAACGGTGAATGTACAATTAGGGGGACACAACTAAAGCCCAGTTTTTCCTTTAGACAAATTTATTTATACATCTGTGCACACATTTACACTAGATAATTTCCACACAAATAAGTGCCTGTGTTTGTGCCTATGTGCTGCTGAAACAGAGGGCCCTGCAAAGTCAGCAATTAATTATGACGACATCTTGCTTACTCATGGTGTCAAATCAAATCATTCAGGCAGAGGGACTTTATTTATTTGAGTTTTGTGGGGTGAATGTGCTAAATCATCAGGGCTGACCAGGAGAACCACTTAGATTCTCAGGATAATATACAACCATCATTTCTGATGGCTGTATGAAATAAAATCTAAAGTCGACTGAAGTCTGAATGCATTATCTTTTCACAAATTTGAACTTAGACCAAATCAAGACACATTGCTTTGTTCATTACATAGAATTCACTCAGAGATTCTGAGGGAAGAATTTGCACCCATAAAGTTCAGTCCAAAAACATGGTGGGTGGTAAGCCCAGAAAAGAGTGACGGGAAATGCTCAGATACCAGAGAGATGATTGTGCAGAAGAGAGAAGGGGTCTCTGTGATTCCACGAGTGGTCCACTGAATCCCAGTCCTACGCTGACTTTCAGGAATCTTTCCACTTGCAGGATCCCGAATGACTTCTCAGATTTCGTGACTTCAACTAATCAGGTCCTCTCCATTCAAATCATGTAAAGATTAATTGTCTCCAGTTTAATGAGAATATGCTTTACTTTGAAAGGTCTCTGTAGAACAACATTTATACATTTTATATATTTATATATATATGTGTGTGTGTATGTTAGTTGTCTGTTTACAAGCTACATTCTTTGCTGAGGTAAGAAAGAGGAACTATTATCTATTTATCAAGGAAAATCAGAATAGAATACTCTGATGTTCAAACTTGAGGTGAGATAAACCATTTAAAAATATGTTCCTGTAAGTACATATAGCCAAGAACTTTTTTTTAATTTTGAAAAAACAGAAGAAATGATTTTGAGAAAGCAGATTTCATTCAGAAATCAGACTGTCTACAGACAGAGGGTAAAAAGAAAGGAGATCAAGAAAGATAAACTTTGTGGAAACTATATTGGATGCACAATTATAATGCTATTTCTCACATAGAACCACACCGGAGGCATAGAAAACACCAATTGGCTAAACAAAAACAACAACAACAATAAAAAAATCCACAAAAATCCTAAAGGATCTTGAGAAACTCCGATCTTTCTTTTTAATGTAATTATAAAATAAAAGGAAAGAAAATGTAATTTGTTTTCTTGGTCCATTTGGCCCTCTATTAAAAAATAATAATAAAAAAGTACCATAGACTGAGTGGCTTAAAGATAACAGAATTCACTGCTTAAAGATTTGCAGGTTGGGAATCCAAGGTCAAGACCTCAGCAGATGTGGTATTTGAGCAAGGCTACTTCCTGTTTCCTAGAGGGCTGTCTTTCCACTGAACCCGAATGGTGGAAAGGTGAAGGATCTTTCTCTGGGCCTCTTTTTACAAGGCCACTAAGGCCATTCATGATGGCTTTGCTCTATGGCCCAAACACCTCCAATGACTTCCCTCCTAATACCATCACATTGGGCTTTAGAATTTCGAAACATGAATTTGGGGGAGGGGTGGGGCACATGCAAACATTCAGATTATATGGCTTTAATGTATTCATTCATTTATTTATTTTAGATGAGAGAGGGAGAGAGTGAAAGAAATAATCAATTTTATTTATTTTTTATCTGGCTTTTGTTTCTCTGAAACTTAATTGTACCTGTGGTACTGGGGTTCATACCCAGGTCCTTGCAGACACCAGGCAAGCACTCCAACCACTGAGCCACTGCTCCAGCCCCCTACATAGCATTTTTAACGGATAGAAATGGAGAATGTTTTAAAATATAAAAATAAAATTAATATAAAGAAAAGTCTATGTCTTATGAGAGAATGGAAGCTTTTCTTGAATGACCTTAACACCAAGAACAATAGTTTGAAAAATTCAATAAAATGGCCATGAAATGAACAAGGTACAACACATCTTTTTGCAGCTTGGACTGAATTACACAAGAACTGGAAAACTGAGGTACCAACCTATAGTAAATATTTATCTTCAAAAACAGTGGTGCCTGCCTTGATTGCCCTAAAATTATTGCAATAGATGAGTCATTCATATACTCCTTATGATTATGTGTAAAATGCTTGATAAAAGTTAATTCCTATAAATATATGATTGTGTACTTTTTGTGTATGTGATATATGTATCACAAAAATGCATGTATATGTACCATATGTATAAATATGAATACAAATATCTTTACACATTCTTAAAATGTGCATGTATACTATTCTGATCATATAGCATAAATCCATTTAAAATTGTTACTAAATTCAAAGTAGTATTTTGTGAGTATTATCATATTGTAGAGTCTTTAAAAAGCTCTTCAGAATATGACTCTGTGATTTAAAAAGTTGGAAGTCATACTCTATTTCCTTTCCTTCCAATAAAGTACATTTCTAAACCCTTAAAGATATACTAGAAACAAAGTTTTTGGTACATTGTAAATTATGAATAAACATTAGTTATTATTACATATCAGTTATTTGAAATACTTTTTCCACTCTTGCTGTTGCTCCCTGACTTCCTAGGCAATAGATAGTGGCACATAAAAGGGGACCGTTCTACTGTTCGCTGAGAAGGATTCAGGTCCAACCTTACCTTTTATTGATTTTTTAAAAATTATTTGCTAGGGATCATTGTACCATACCTGAGGGGGCAGGTATGTAGATCAGTGAAGATTGCTTTTGGGGTTTACTTCCTGAGAAACATTTTGGATAGTAAATTATGGTGGAAAAACGTTTAAGCTTGAATTTTGGGTTTATATTCTGAATTTACCCATGTCTTAGACAGAATGAGTGACATTTATCTATTTATTATGGACTTATAATTAGGGTTAATTTTGAGTTGAGGTCAGCCTCAAAAAACTGGAAATTAAGTGTTCTTTCCTCAAAGTGACTGTAAAACATCTTACATATTTTATTTCACTTAATTTTAATCCTCAAGGTATGTGTGTATATGCGAGTTTATAATTTCTAAAAGTAAAATATTTTTATTACTAAACTGGAAAACTTTCAAATCACGTATGCAATCTCAAATTCTCCTGCTATTCATTTTTGCTGTCTTCAGCCTTCTCGTGTAGAGAATTAGTTGAGATACTGCATGCCATGTTCACCACAATTTACATTGTATACCTCTCCATAAAAAATATTTTGCACCTAGATGAAAATAAATCATGGATAATTAATATATTCATTTTCAAATATTATGTAAAATGCTTTTCTCCAAATGTTTAATTTTCATTAAAATTTCCCTACCCATACAATTTTACACATACAACATGATTTTGGAAAAGTAAAGCCTTTTGAAACTAATATGTGTGACTAAATGACCCGGTTTGTTGAAAAGTCACGGAATCCAATCTATTTTAGGTTGAATGAATGTATTTGGCAAAGCAGATGACTGAAAAAAAAATAGACGAGGAATCTGTTTTAAACTAAGTCTAGTGCAGCAATCGTTGTGTGCCACATGGTCACTACCTGGATATGTACTAGGAGGAATCACATCCTACAAACAAAAGCCCATATGTTAAATTTAAGCCAGAATACAGGTGAAAGTTTATCCCACAGCTAAAGGGGTTTTTCAGAAACTTTATTATTTTTAGTAGGTAAGTTTTTAAAGTGGATTTCAGCCCCTTACATTTAAATATAATTTGTAGAGATGGAGGAATTCTCTGTTATTTGATCAGAGCTCTTGAAGACATGAGACTGAACTGAGTCTTTATTTTCACCAATAACAAAGATATAATAATAGGCTATAATCCATATTCATTTGATATATTCTAGGAATATATCACATGCATACATTTATTTGAAAAACAAAGTGACAAGGTCCTCTTTTAAAATAGTGGCAGAAAATTGGAATTCAAAAAACATAAATTTGAAATCAGGTTGTACCTCTTCCAAAGAATATGGTTTAATCTTAAAATCAGATATGGTTTTGAAATTCACCGTGTTTCTGAAGATCTGTCTGTTCCAAGAATGAATGTGGAAAGAGATATCAATGTTATGGATAATTAAACTAAATAAAATGTGCATGTATGTGTGTGTGAAAATACTTAGCAAAATACTTAGCAAAAGTGTCTGCTGCTTGATAACTGCCCGTCTTCCACTAGTGGGTGGAAGATCATGGAAAAATCCCTTAACTTAATGAGTCTCAATTTCTTATTGGAAAAATGAGACCATTGCACTTTGTGAAGTCTAGTATGATGTGATTCTTATGGGAGATAAAATTCTCCAAAAACAGAGCATATGAAAATGTACAAAAGTTTTGTGCACACCATTGAATGAGTCTGTTATTTTTTCACATCAGAAGATGGGGGGTCTTCTAATCTCGGTTCATCAGGAATTCTCTTTATCCCCACCCTTTTAAGATTAATTTAAAATTGAAACCAGATGATTCAAGGACACCCATTTTTCTATCTAGAGCTGATTATTTAATTATAAAATCTTTAACAAAAACATTTAGTTCTGTCTGCAAATGCTTACATAAAGTATGTTACACACTCAATGAATACATAAGGCCACTATGTACATAGTTAGGGTGTACTTATAAAAAGTGAGCATTTATATTTAAATGTCAAAAGGTAATGTTGGCTGTGAGTCCCTGGCATAACAAGACACTAGATAGCATAACGTCAATGCATTAAACTTCTCTCAGCTTTGTGACAGTCTCTTTGACCTCATTTAAGTGACTTGACCCCATGGAGCCTTCATTTCCTCATCTCTGTGGTCCAGAGCATGGACTGAATGAGCACCAGGGTCTTACCCAGCTCTAAGTGTTGTACTGCTTATAAATATGGATGTGCAGATCATGAAGTCATCCTCAAATACAGGGAACCCTGTTGTGTCACCTTTAGTCAATTAAAAGTCTTTATAGACTCTCCAGCTGTGTAAAGGCCCAGAGGATATGATAACCAATGTAATTGAACCTCATAGCCACATCCAGATCATGGGTGCTGATCTGGAGACTACCAAAGTAAATTCCTAGGACCCAACGCTTGCTTTCTCCCAGCCAGACTTGGTAACAAGAAAGCATATTTCTTTCCTTTGTCCTATCCCTCCTTTCACTTCCTCACTTAAAGAGAAGAAGTTTAGTTTGCAATTAGAAGTTGTATCTGCATTGGAAAACACCACTCTTTCTAAAGAAGACAAGGAGTGAATGTGAGCTCCTACCATATGCCAGGCGCGGTTCTCATAGCGTGGCATTTAATTGTGGCATAATATTATTATAATGAATGCATTATTAATACTTATCAGTCATCAGAACTTTGTAAGGAAGCTATTACTAATCCTCCCTTAGCAAAGAAGAGGAAGCAACTACTGGCAGTTCTAATTGTGCAGAAGGCCACATGGCTATGAAGTGTCAGAACAATAACCTGAATCCCTTCTGCCTGGCCATTGCCACACCACCATTCTGCTCAGAAATGAAGTTATTGGAATCATCATAAATTGAATTTGTGCTACCAAATCAAGAGACATGGAGCCTTTATCCAATCACCAAACATTAAATGAAATGCTTGTTTCACTTCAGGGATTGTGCAAAGCACTGAAAATATAGAGTGAAAAAAAGCAGACTTTGGGTTCTAGTCACATGGCACCTGAAACACACTAATTAGAGTGTCCTCTCTGGGTGGGAGAAGTGATTTTTATCTGCTTTCTCAAAGTTTTTTGTTTTTTTTCTCACTTTCTAACTAATGTATAACTGCCAACATAATACCTTTCACAATCACGGGAAAAAATTAAGTAAACGTTTATCCTTTATAATTGTATAGAATAGATATTGATTTCTTTCTAACTTCTCGGGACTAGAGGAGGCCACCGTTAGCAAAAGTTAGACAATTTTTTAAATAAATTATTTTGGAGAACAACTCATTGTAATGTTATAGATATCTGAATTTATTTCAGTGTAACGAACAATACTAACAGGGCATTGTTAAAATGATTTATATGGGGCTGGGGCAATGGCTCAGTGGTTACTGTGCTTGCCTGGCATGCATGAGGACCTGAGTTCAAACCCCAGCACCACATACACAACTAAGTCTCAGGGCAACAAAAAACAAAAGCCACATGAAAAACTAAATAAAATTGATTCTCTCTCTCTCTCTCTCTCTCTCTCACTGTCCCTCTCTAAAAGATTTACATTAAAATATTTAAATGAACACTTGAGAAGAATCCTCATGTTTATATTTCCAATAAATTATATTTAAATAAGCTGAATATCTTCTAATTCCCCAACACCATGATCCATGCGCAATGCTGTTTCCATCCCTCTAATTCTTCATGTTTTTCACACTTTCACTTGATTGAAGAAAAATTTTAGAGCCAGTCATTCTCAAACAGCCCCAAATGTTTCCCGAAGTACTTAATTATTTTTCCAGTCCATCCTTCATGTCACACAGCTCCCTGTGTTCTGTTTATGTTTTTGTTTCATTCCTAACACAGTGAACTTTAGAGAACTTTTTCAGGCACTTCTTTTAGATTGTTGATCTCCCTAAGTCAAGTGATCTGTAATTATGTATTTCATATTTTTTAATCAAACAAATGTAAGAAAATGCTTTTTAAAAAGTCAAGTGGCACTACATGGATTATAATGGAGAATAGCAATCTCCAGCTCAGTCCTTGAATTTTCAACAGAGGCCACAAATTGATCTCTCCTAGATGTTTTCTATCTTATATTACTTCCCTATTTCTATCTTTTTAAAAAAATTTTTATTTATGTATTTATTTATTTATTTACTTACTTAGGTACCAGGCCACATCCGCAGCCCTTTTTATATTTTGTTTTGAGACAGGGTCTTGCTAAGTTGCTTAGGGCCTCACAAATTTGCTGAGACTGACTTTGACCTTGCTATCCTCCTGCCTCAGCCTCCCGAGCCTCTGGATTTACAGGTGTGCACCACCACACTCAGCTACTTTCCTACTTCTTAATAATGTTTTCTACTATTCCTTGACTTACAAATGTTAGATATTGGCTTTCTATAGTAAAAAAAAGACAGATTTGACCCATCAAATTCATAACCCTATTTCCTCTCTTCATTTCCTGCACATTTTATGTTAATATTTTTGTTAAATAGAAATGTATTAAGTTTCGAAATACAATGTGAATTTTACTTACAGTGAATCTTAATTTGGATTGGTCACATTCCATATGCTCTGTAGAGATAGCAGAGAATACTACCATATTGGACAGCAGACAGCTAATAAGATATGTTGACATGGGAGATTATTATCTCTAGAAGGTATGCTTGTTTGTTTGAGAGGGTTAATTTTGATTTGCTTTGTAGTAAAAAAAAAATTAACAATAGGAGACTTCATAGAAAAGTTTCCACATTCTAGATGTGTCAAAATTGTGACCTTTGAGTAACATTGGATCATTTGACAACATTCTCCATGTGGCAACCCATGATCAGCTGAAGCACGGTGAGGGCTACTTCTGCCCAGTGGGTCATAAGCATTTGCAGGCCTTGGCACACACTGATGTCACCTGCCTGGTGGCAATTAACAACTCCAAATTGAAGTCAATCTCTCTCTGTTTCTTACAGATAAGAACACCAAAGTTTCATTTCATCCCAGTTAGAATGGAAATCTTTAAGAATACAAATATTAATAAATACTGTAGAGGGTGTTTGGGGTGAGGAAGGTTCACTTATACATTGTTGGTGGGCCTGCAAATTAGTGCAATCACTTTGGAAAGCAATATGGAGATTATTCAAATGCCTAGGAACAGAACTATCATCGACTTGGCTATGTTATTCCTTGGTATTTACCCAAAAGAACCAAAATCAGCACACTGTGGTGACACATGCATACCAATGTTTACAGCAGTACAATTTACAATACCTAAACTGTGGAAGAAGCCTAGATGTCCATCAACAGAAGGACGGGAAAAGAAAAGGTGGTCTATATACACAATGGGGTTTTACTAAGCCATAGGGATGAAATTATGTCATTTGCTATTAAATGGATGGAACTGGAGATCAGGTTGAGTAAAATGAACCAGATGCAGAAAGTCAAGGGTCAAATGTTATCTCTCATATTTAGAAGCTGGGAGTAGAAAAAAAAAAGGAATCAAAAAGGGAGGTCATGTAAATTTAAGAGACCATTAGAGTAGTGGAAGGGGATTGAGAGGGAGGGAAGATGGAAAGCATGGGGAAGTCCTGGAGTGAAATCTACCAAATTATGCTATGCCCATGTACAGATATGCTACAATGAATCCTGCTTTTATACATAATTATAATGCACTGATATAGTGATGATGATGATAATAATAATAACAGAGAAATGAGTAGAGTCAAGCAAGCAGATCAAGGGAAAGGAGAGGGAAAGGAAAGGGAAAGTACTCAGGAATGAGACTGATTAAATTATGTTCTGTGCATGTGCAGATGCAGCATGATGAATCCCACTATTACGTATAATTGTAATGCACCAATTTAAAAAAGGAATACAAAACACAACTCTCATTTTGGTAGGTGAGGTTAAAAAATAAAGGAAAAGAAGAAAACAAAGACATGAAGTCACTTGTCATTCAAGCTATGGATGGTGACAAACCCAAAAGTAACAGCTGAGTCCGTGATATAGGTTTCTAGGGACACCACACTGGGTTCTTAGACCTAAAATTATTTTTTAAGTTTAATTATTTAATTTTTTATTTAATTGTTCAAAATCTCCTCTTTTTCTCCGTGGATGTGCAGAACAACTACTCAGGATCTTTCCTGAAAAAGCAATTCCCATAGTAGATGTTTGGTTTCTAGCTTATCTCATAGCCTCTTACTCTGATAAAAGCAACCTGGACTTCAAAACAGTGAAATAAGTACATTGTTTTTGAACTTGTAAAATATCTGTGCCTCTTTCCAAGTCTTTGTATGGTTTATTTAGAATAAAATAAAAAAATAAGTTCTACCACATTATAAAATCCCTTTAAAAACACCCATGGAGAAATTACTTTTCTTGCCATTCTCCTTAATTAACATTAGTTTGAAATTAAAATATTAATAACTAATTTTGTATGAGAATTCACCCACACAAGAATATATATATATATGTATAAAGTTCAACTTAGATGAATTTTAGAAATATAAAATTAACTGATGGCAATGGAAGTCTGAACAGTGGCTTCACCCTAGGAAAGGAGAGCTGTATTAATCTGGAGAATGTTCTGGACTGGTTGTATATTTTGATGTGAATGGCAATTACACAGGTGTGTACATATGCAAAAATTGATCACTTACTGCAGCTTCAAACTTCATTGCATGTTTGTATGTTGCCTCTTGATTGATTCCTAGGTTTATTTGTTTTAACTTTCAGCTAAGACGTACTGAGCTGTACATTCCAGAGTAGAGTCAAATTCGTGAAGTGACAAATAGTAGACCTCAGAGTCCAGGAACACCAGGAGACAGAAGAAAGGCATAAATGTATACTTAGGGTGGCTTGTACACTCATTTCAGTTGCTCCACAAAGCAAGGGATACACAATATTCAGACGTTATGGATGCTGGGATCTTTTCAAATCGAAGTTTACATCTGCCTATGCCGCAGGACGTTTAGACAATGACCAAGGCCGGTAAAGGTAATGTGTGACAAATATAGGCAAATTGCATTTTTTCTGGTTTATTTCATTTGAATTGTGTTAAGTACTTAAATAATTAGTTTAAACATGTTCAAAGCCAAACAAAAGCAAAAACTATCGCAAAGGGATAGAGAAAAAATGTATTTGCCTTTATTCTTAAACCGGTGGTATATTTCATGCAAGTTAGCGTGATTGACCATTGTAATTGCTTTTTCTGGAATGAGTGAGAACCATATTCGCATTCCTCTGCCACCACAAATACTAAGCAGTCACTGGAATGCCTCTTGTGGTGTATTTGTGGGTTTATATCATGTCACATCTACGAGAATTGTGATCATTAATTGCTTAAGAGTTCATTCAGTGTAAAAAAATATTTTCCATCGAAAGTCGCTCTCAAATAAATACTTGGAATAAAACAGGAAGTAGAGAAAGGGTTTGAAAGCATGTTTTTTGAAAAAGAAAACCTTAACTATTTTATTCCCTAAATTCTAAAATGTGCCTACTTCAAATGCAACTTGGATAGTATCATTTTTTTCCATTTATGAATGCAAAATTATTTCTTGATCCCATATCATTTCATCCCTTTTGGTTTATAATATTTCAAACAATTTTTAAAAGACATTAAGACAGAAAGACTGCACATTCTTTGGCAGCTAATCCAGAAGCTTCCTTAAAACAAACCTGCAGGGGATAGATTCCAATAGGAAAATTGCTTTCAAGTAAAAATTTTCTTTCTGGTGCCTCAACAATGTAGAGTCAACCAATTTTTTCATGTTATGTAAGGAACAAAAAAAGAGATAACATTTTTAGATAAATTTCACTCTTTACATCCAAGTCTTTAAATAATAAAATTCTTCTTTTCTTTGCTCTTACGGGAAATAATAAATTATTACACTCTGATATAGGAAAAGAAATAATTGAGAAACACTAGCTCTCCATTCCCTTGGCAGTTGATCTCCTAGCATTCAGAAGCTGTTTATATAAATGGAATATTTACTTTTCAAGCTTTATTTACAGATTTTGCCAGATGAGCATGTACCCCGTGAACTATAATTACAGATTTCCAGCTGTTACCAGAAATCTTGGTATGAACAGTTTGGGAGCCTGAAGCATGTTTGAGAATCAGCTATGGGTAAGCCTAAAATAATATCAACTAGTAATAATTGGTAAACCTGCTGAGCACAGGCTGCCGATTCCCGAACACCACAGAATTATAGGGGTGAATGTGCTCTTAATAAGCCCTCCCATTTTTTTTTCTCCACTTGAGGCCAGAGTTGACTCTACTTAAATGAGCCTAAGTCGAGCAGACGTTCTGGGTTTTCAAGACCAATCTTTACAGCAATCGAACAACCCCTCCTAGGAATATACTATGATGTTTCGCCATCCTTCTTTGCAGAATATTTTTCTTTATTTTTTAATCCAAAGCCTTCTGGGAAGTTGAAATTTGAGTTAGGGCTATGATTTTTCCACTTTTTGAAGAAGCAGACTGTTTTCTTTCTGATCTTGCTTTTCCATGGCCTGGGGCTCCAACCCCTAAAGCAGAGAAAGTCAGGTCCAGAAGCGGCAGCATCGACTTTCCCATTCCCCACTATAGCTCCCAAATAAGCATAGTCACCTTCCTTCTTGTCTTTTACTGGGCATGCCTGCATGATTTGGTTCCTGAAACATAATTAAACGAACTCCCCCTGATTCCTAGCTTAGGGAGAAAAAAAATGTCTAATGAGAATTATGTGGGCAGTTGATCGGGTTGTCCCTTTGATGTTCCCCCTAAGTGACAATCATCAGGTGAAGTATGTGGACCAGAGACCACTGGAGCCCAGTAATAAGAGAAGGAGCACAAAGAGCACCAGGAAGAGGTCGAAGCTCCCCACTTTGAGGCTGAGCACAGATAGGATGGATCTAGTCTTGGCCTAAAGCAGAAGCTCTGCAGTTGTCAAAATGCTGTGTGCCACCTCGGACCAGGGCTGTTGCTTAGAATAAAGTAGGTGGCTTGTTGGTCTGAACACAATCGCAAGCTATGAAAAGGGAGAGGAGCACTGTATTACCCAGGCTTCTCCAGAGGAAGAGAATCAATAGGCTGTGTGTCGAACTCTAGGGGAGGATTTATTAGATTGCCTGACATGATCAGAGATTCCCCCATCTCACAAAGGCTGTCTGCAGGCTGGAGAGCTAGGGAAGCCATAGGTGCTGAGTCCAAGAAGCTATGCGCTCAGAACAACAGAAAGCAACCATGCACCCCAGCCTGAGGATGAAGGCTTGAAGCTCACTGGAGAGCTGCTAATAAAGACCCCAAAGGCTGAGGACGCTGGAGTCTGCAGCAGCAAGAAGCAAGAAGAGTGAGAATGCAAACTTCCCCTCTCCTTCTTATTCCAACCAGGTCCCCAGTCCTTAGTAAAGTAAACTTCTGGATATGTCTTTGAGGTTGTTTCCAGAAATGATTTCTATTAATATTTTTCCTATATGATTGAGAAGCAAGTAAATGCCAGGACACTAGGCTAGGTGTCATGGGGTCCTAGTGGGTGAACGAAGAGGACAAGTCATAGTCCCTATGTAAGGAAAGAATCCCCCACTCACTGTTCCAAAATCTAGTGACTCCAGCCCTTATTGGAATCTATTGACTTGGGCCCTTATCAGAAAAAAATCCCACCCTATGGAGATTCCCATTTTAATCAGAAAATTCGCACCCTGATCCCCTCCCCATCATTCCCTCTGTATCTACCATTAGGTGGGTTCCACACTCCACTGGACACCCCCATCCCCCCAGGTTTCTCCCTAGTAAACCTATGTTGCTGTTGAGCCTCTGTTCTTCTATTTCCTCCATTCACTCCTTTCCTTACACCTTGGAGGTGTAAGGAGAGGGGAAATTTACATGTGCGAATGCCTGAACAACTACAGGAAAGAAAACTAGACATGATAACCTCAAGAAGTTTCCGAGAACTTATAAATTAATTTTCATATTCACATTACGCTTACATATAAGCTTTTGTAAAGTCATCCAATTTTTTTCTAAATTGGGTATCATTATGATTTCTTTAATTAACATATTCAGTTATATTTAATGAGAACCTACCATGTATCAGGAACATGAATACAACATGAATACAACACAGTGTTTACTTGCAGCCTCTAAACTGGAGGCTGTTTTCCAAAATAGGGTGCTGATCGCATGCAAAAAAAAATGGCCTGGAATGCTTGCTTAAAAACATAGATTTCTAAGGGCTGGAGCCGTGGCTCAGCGGTTACACTGCTTGCCCTGCATGCGCGAGTACACGAGTTCGAACCCCAGCATCATGTACACAATGAAGTCTCAGAACAATGAAAGCCACATGAAAACTAAAATTGATTCTCTCTCTCTCTCTCACTGTCCCTCTCTCTTTAAAAACAAACACGCAAACAAACATGGATTTCTGGACTGTATTCCAGATCTACTGAATCAGACTATCTGAAGGTTAGGCCTGGGTTTTCACTCTTTAAGAGCTTATCATCTGTAACTTGCATCTACTGGCTTATAGGGAGATTCAGCAAGTGTGATGAGCCTTGGTAGATATTACACGCTGCACTGTAACACATTACCCCCAAACTTAGCAGCTTAAAAACTACAGGCATGTATTATCTCACAGTATCTCTGGGTCCAGAATATAGGCACAACTTTCCTGGATGCCTTTGCTTTAGGTATCTCAAAAGCTACTGGGAGTGAAATCTGAAAGTTTTGACAGAGAACCAGTTAGCAAGCTCATTCACGTGGTTATTAGAGGCTTCATTTCCTCACGAGCTGGGAGATAGGCGCCCAGTTCCTCCCCGGCTACAGTCCAGAGGCCTCCCTATTTCCTGCCATACAGTAATCTCTACAGGGCAGCCCACGGTAGACATTGCAACTGTGAGCAATCCAGAGAGAGCAGCCAAGATCAGGGCCTCTGTGTGACCCCCTGTTGGAAGTCATCCCATGACATTTGTCATCTTCCATTGCACTTTGAGTATCTTTTATCCCAAGTGCTTGGAACCAGAAGTGGTTGAGATTTTTATTTTGATTTTTTTTCAGATTTTGAAATGTTTGTGTGGACTGAACGTGATATTGTAGGGATATGATCTTAGTCCAAACTTCATTTATGCTTCCTATGTTACACATGCACAGAGCCTGGGGGTGATTTTGTCCAATATTTTGAGTGCTCCTTCATTTGGACTGTGGCGTATCAGGTCAGGAGTGGAGTTTTTCGCTTGTGGCATTATGTCAGTGCTCAAAACATTTTGGATTTCGGACCATTTTGGATTTCAGATTTTCAGATTGGTGATGCCCAAACTGTAACAGGATATGAGTCGATAGGTCCAGCCACACTCAAGGGGAGGAACAAATGGAGGCGAGAATGGCAGGAAGTGAGGATGGCTGAGAGTCAGCTGAGAGGGTGCCCTCACAGGTCCCTTTCCAGACTGAGGGTCAGCAGAGCTTTGTGCTCAGATTGGAGTCGAGAGAAGCCGACCTGGGAGGACAGCAAGTCCAAGGACTTTTGCAGAGGACGAAGAAAGCACCATTAGTGCAGTCGGAGTCTGGAGTGAGTTCTGCACGTTCGGGGAAACCTCGTTGTCTCTTGGATACCTCAGTTGTGTACCAAAGCACATTGTTCATGCTTATTTTTCAGAGCTTGAGAATAGAATCTCCTTTGCACTATCAGAATATAGATGATTTTTTTTTCAAATCAATAAGATTTTAAATTGACCAAAATCTTTCAAGAGATGGAAACCTGCTCTGTATGTGTTTTTGTATTAACAAAAAACTAAAATTTAATCATGAAATTATTTTTAAGTGCTTTTAGTAGAAAGAAGCTTGTTTTCTTCTTTTGGTCTGTCCTTGCTCTGGCAGAAGACTCATGAGTCTTGCTGTTTTTGCCTGATTTCAGTCTGAATTCCCCATCATGCTATAGACCACAAATCAGAGGGGGCCGGAGGTAAAGAGAGGGAAGGAGGAAGGACAGGGAACACAAGGAAAAAACATGAAAAAGAAAGCAAGAATTATTTAGTATCGGACTCTGTTGCTGACTAAAAAACAAAAATCCTCTCAACAGAAGCATACAGCTAATCTGAGCAGCAGTGTGGATTGGAATAAATTCACTTGGATTTTTTTGGATTTTGCAGTCCATATCATATAACCCAAATTCAAAGAGGAGGATTGTGGTATCCTGGAAAAGGCTCTGACCTCAGCATCTGGGAGTCTAGGGTTTTTCTGGTCTTGGTTAAGCTGCTAACTTGATGAGTAAGCATGGGGAACTCAATTAATTCTGCAAGGCTGTTCCCCAATCTGGTAAATAAATAGTTATAATGGTATGGTTCTCAAAATGAGGTCACAAAACCAGTATATATCAACACCACCGGGAAACGTGCAAATCTGGGGCCATACTCCAGACCTGCAGAATCAGAGAAAACGCCAGTGGTGAAGTAGAAGACCCATGATTTTAACAAATTCCCTTGCATTCTGGTGCATGCATTAATGTAAGAACCATTGAGCCACATAATCTCAGGTCTTTGGCAACCTAAAATCTATAGAATTCTGAAACTTCTAGGGGTAGCAAAAAAGTACAGCAATGGCAAAGTTTTCCAATTTAGAAAAAGAAAAAGAAAAGGAAGGCCGGGCATGCTGGTGCATGTCTATAGTCCCAGTGATTCGGGAGGCTGAGGCAGGGGAATGAGTTCAAAGCCAGCCTCAGCAATTTGGTGAGGCCCTAAGCATCTCAGTGCGACTATATATGTGTGCGTGTATATATATGTACATATTTATATATATACACATACACATATGTATATATGGCTGGAGACATTGCTCAGTGGGTTACAGTGAGTTAAGCACTAAGCACACTGGGGTTCAATCCCCAGTACCACTAAATAAATAAATAGGAATGAACAATTTGTATCTACCCAAATAAAGTAGAAGCCATCACAGAATGTTCTGTTGTATAATTATTGGGCAAGACAGATTGTGTCACATTATTATTTAAGCCCTAAGCCCCTATATTTTACAGACATGTAAAATAGGGTATAGGTAGATTAAACACTATTACCGAAGGTCACAAAGGTCACAAAGAAACTGACAGCAAAGCCAGCAATCAGGTGCAGAGATCCTGATCCCTGTTTCCTTTCTTCCTTTCTACGGACTATTGTTCTCTCTGTTCCAGTTCTGAGTTTGGTTTCCACATTTGGCTCACATAATGTCTTTTAGATGCAGAAGTCAAGTCCTATCTATCTATAAGTATTTTGACTCTATTTTAGCTCTAATACTAATGGTTATTTTTTAAAGAATCAATCAATGTAGAAAACCAGTATATGAGTATTGAGAAACAAAGATGTACATGAGTTCCAATGAGTTAATATCTTTTGAAGCTCCCAAGCATAGTAATTCTACTTTGGCTCCATGCCTACAAGTAAAGTTTCCTGAGGTTTTCATTCAGACTTTCATCTCTAAAATTGATGGTGCCATTAAAATAAAGGGACATGGGTATTAACTGTTTGGTAATTACTGACTATCAGATCTTTCATGATACTTGGAAAACATCACCCTCTTAAAAGATAAAACAGGTAGTAAGGTCTGATGGCCTACTTTGCTTCTAAATTTTATCAATGAGTAGTAATAATATGAGAAGTATAATAAACAGAAATCTATGTATCAAAGCTGAAGAAATCTCAGGTCAAACAAGATTTTCTAACACTTTTCATAAGTAGAAGATGATCCAATGCCAGAGATCCACAGAGATCACTTTGAGGAAGCCATGTTCTTTGTCCTCCATTCTGTCAGTGATAATGACATTTGGAAGGATGACTAGGGGCTCTAGGGCAGCTGTCCTCATCTGAGGTCCCATAACCATTGCCATAAGACTCGAGTTGTTAACCCAGGGCCCCACTCCTGCTTGAGTGGTACAACTCTGTCCACCGAGAACTTTTTCATAACGTAAAGCAAGCAAATGATTCTCCATTTCCTTTCTACAATAATTGTATGGTCCTTCCATCAGCTCTTGCTTCTGCATTCTCACTGTCTCCCCTAATGATTGGTGCTGTATATGAGCTCCATATTCTGGAATGAGAAAAATAAATTCTTTTTTTTATTGAGAGTATATAGAGATACAAATGAGAGGGAAACATTATCAAACCATCAATAACCAATGTATATATACATAGTTACCCAGGGGTAATGCCCAAACATGGATGACCACCTTGGGTTTCACCTGTTGCAGTTACCTCCAGAAGAACTCTTGCATAAAATGGGTATCTTGTGGAGGAATAACCTCTGCTTCTGAGATGGTTCACCTATGTTCCCACTCTCCAGTATCCTAGGAGATCTTCAAATACCCTCCCCCACCCCCTCCCTATGCCTCCCAGTATCCTAGGGCGCCATCCCCCTATTATGCTGACAATCATACAATTTGAGGTTATTATTAGTTTAGCCGTTTAACCTACTGCTTCCCCAAGTATTCTAGCTTGCACATATGAGAGAAACCATTCGGACCTTGAGTCTCTGAGATTGGGATACTTCACTTAGCATAATTCTTTCCATCTCCGTCCATTTGATATCAAAAGCCATAATATCGTCTTCTCTAATGGCCGAGTAGTATTCCATTGTATATATGTACCAAAGTTTTTGTATCCACTCGTCAAGTGAGGGGCATCTGGGTTGGTTCCCATAGTCTAGCTATAGTAAATCGAGCTGCTATAAACATTGAGGAAGCCACATCACTATAATATGCTGATTCTAATTCTTTTGGGAAAATCCCTAGGAATGGGATAGCTGGGTCATAAGGTGGTTCCATCCTTAATGAGAAAAATAAATTCTTAAATAGAATGCATAGGTCTAACTCCATGAAGCCTACTCAAAACTTTAAGACATCCCCTGTAGGAGAGAAATATGTGACAGTGACACTGTCAATTGATTTTAACGGTTTCCTTTAAAATCTACTTTCTTTGGTCTGCCTTTAATTTCTTACATTTTTAAAATCTGGTTCTCTTTTCTCATCTGAGTTATCTTTTCTATCTTTTCATAGATTGCTGCTTAGAAATCTATTCCTAGATCACTGCTGGGGTATTGATTTAGGAAGTAATGTCCCACTTTATAGCTGTCCCCATCAGAATCCCAGGTACTCAGGCTGAAGCAGTGGCTCACCAGTTGGAGCGCTTGCCTGGCATGCACAAGGACCTGGGTTCAAACCCCAGCACCATATACACAACTAAGTGTGTTGGAGAAACAAAGATCAGATAAAAAAAGTAAACAAAATAATAATAATCATAAAATGAATCCCAGGCAGTTGAGTGAGTTTTCCTGGACATCCCAGGACTAGGGATGAATGAAGCCAGGTGAGTACCCAGGGGATACACATGCAGCAGAGGAGCCTCCACCCCCGTCCAGAGAGCAGGGGGAAATAAATCAGTAAGTGGTGGCATGGTCTGTACTCCAAAGAACTGAAAAAAACTTCACCGGTATCAACCTTGCAACTTACATTTGGTTGTTGTTTCATAATACTCCTAAAACGATGTGTTGTACCCAGACAAATGCATTTTGTTGAAACTTCATTTATTTTCTCAATTCACACACACACACACACACACACACACACACACACACACTGTAATTACGTGTAGAATTGCCCAAGATCTACATTTTGCTCTCTGGTGTTGTTTTTATTCTCTTATGTCTTCAAAGTGCCAGCTAAGTTTCAAAGTTAACTTCTTTTTTGATTATTTTCAAATTGTTTACAGCACATGCTAGTATTTTTACTATTACTCCAAAAATGTTTATCCCTAAAAAAAAAAAACAATATCATGAACTTACCAGAAAAACAAAACAATTTTGAATAAACAGTGTCGCTGTGTGTGTGCATGCATGTGTTTGCCAGCACACTTGGGTAAAAATGGGTATGCATCTTAACCTCCCATCTACAACAATTAAACTTGTCCGTGCTTGTTATAATCTGTGATCTGAAAGGCTTAAACTAAAATTTATCTGGCTCAATCCCCAGAATGTCTAAACTTTTCCCAGCTCTAAGAAGAATGACTTTTACACCCTCTGTACACATCTGTCCCCCATACTCCGGCAGTTAGCTTTCCCCCGCCCCTCCATTAATCCCTTAGGTTTCTTCTTGCCAAAGATGTTCTGCTGTTTGATAGAACACTAATCTCCAAGAATCTCCAAGTATCAGCTTACCTGTGAACGCCCAGAAACTGTCTCCATCCTCAGTCTCATCCCCTTTTATGTTTTCTTCATCTTTGAACAAATGCATTGCTTTCTGTCTGAGCATGAGACTTACATTCTGTTGTGGTTAGGAGGGCTATTGACCTGAAGGCACACTGTTCCCTCTTAACTCAAAGAAGCAAGATCAACATTCAGAATTGCTTAGTGACAAATATCAATTGCTAGAAGAACAGGTCACCCACGGGCAGGAAGCTCGGGTAAGCTCAGGGAAGGATCCTTTGTTAAATGAACTTGCAGACTTTTGCTGAACTAAAATAAGTCTTGGAGAAAGAAATAAAAGGCAGACGTGGGCAGGTACGAGGTAACAAGGGGAATAGTTCTCTTTCAATATTAATCTCCCGTCATGGGTCTGCACATTTGTAACGGGAGAGAAGAGATAGTACAAAGGGAAAGGGCAAATTGACAGTAGTGGGACTCCAGTTCAGGTCAATTTATTACGAGGAAAGAGGGTAAGCTGGGAAATGAAAAACTCAGTCCCTGAGCAGATGAAGGGTCTAAAGCTACAGCATTCCTTCCCTGTGCAATTGCCATGGATTTAATAGAATCTCCTGAACTACAGCTGAGCGATCTGCTCCTGTCTCTAGCACTAGCCCAATTTTCAATTCTAATGAGAGGTGAGGTCCTCATACCTCAACCTAAATGGCAGTGGTATGAAGCCTTGTCATTCAGTGGGATGACATATTCCACATTCGCTAACCTTACGTAGAACCTCATCTGGCTCATTGGTGATGTGGGGATTAAAGGTGACACGAGAGTGCCCTGCTCCCATCTCCTCCCAACCAGACCCCCGTTCCCAGAGCTGTGCTGCTGAGCTCTGCAGAATGCCCTGGAGTTTACTTCAACCTGACACTGAGATTGTATTTGGAACATTTACTAATGCATCTCAGGAAATGCTGTGCTCTAACAACAAGTTTGGACAGCATTCTGATGTTTGCCAGACTATTGACCATCAGTGTAGCACACAGACCCTCCCAGGCTCTGTAAGCAGATGGGGAGGCGGGAAATGTAAAGTAAAATCCCTCAGAAAATTCCGACTCAGAATAGGCTGGTGTGTGTGCGTTTGTGAGCTGCTTTCCCAGTGCTGGTGACCCTGCTTCTCAGTGCTGGGATTCCACCAGTTTCAAAAGGTGGGCTTATCCATCCGTGACGTGGGGTGCGGTGGGAGAAGACCCTAACGCTTCCCATCAAGGGAGAAGCGCTGGGAAGAAGGGAGAGGCTGATGGAGGCAGACTTGCTTTTGAAATGAAAATTAGAACGAGTTTAAGATGCGTCCAAGATTCCTTTTTGTTCTTCTCCCCTCTAAGCCCACGGTGTTGGTAGCGAGTCCACATCTAGACTGCTGCGTTTATGTCTTGGGTACCTGAGGACCCGAAAACTTGGGCTAAGTTCAAAGGAGGTGATTAAAGGAAGGGGGAATTGGAAGTGACGGACTGATGAGAAAAGATTAAAAGGAAGCCAATCAAGGAAACTGAGTGAGCAATAATAGCTGAGGGGCAAATGATAAAAACTACAAATACCTGCCATGTGCAAACACCAAGTGGAGAAAACATTCCTTGTTGCAAATTAGCAGAGGGAAGTTTTGACGGAGAAGTGGGAAAGTCATGTGAGAGAAAGTATTCAATTAGCCAACTGATTACCAAGTAATGAAAGCAGAGGCCGGATGGAAAGGGACATTTTACAAGCAGCCAAATAGGTTTCCAGAAGGGAATGATGCTCAGGCACTCAGAAGGCACCACGGCCGGGACAACCTCCCTTAGCAAATCTCCAATAATGGAGACTAGTTAAGTTACAAATTACATTAATTGCATTAATTTGTTCAGTCTCCTAAAAGGCAGCTGGTTGGTATAACGGAAGGGCAACAAAAATCTTTAGGAATCACATTCTCCGAAAGTCAGGTTCAGTGTCGATTTAGTACAGATTATAACATGGAAATTAAGTGCATAGCATCTTCATGAACTTAATGAGGTGAGCAACAACTGCAAGGACTTCTAATGAAAAGTGGAAATAATTGGAAAAAGGTATTGCTTGTAAACCAGGCTCCATAATGAGAACCACGGCTGCCTTGAAGCTTTCAAACCACTCATTGTGATGACCAAGAAGGATCCCTTTTTGCTTAAGGAAGTCATTTTTTACTTGTCCTCCTAAAATTCCTAGTGTGACCTTACAGATGTTAAGTGTGCTAGCTTTCCCCCAAAATGCTTTCCTGTATTAAATCTTAGAACAAAATTCTAAGAAGCCTTACATACAATTTGCATAACCATCAACCAAATAATTTCCAATGTTAAAACCATCTCTTAAGTATTGAACCAAATTGCTCTTAAGGATGGTTTCCCCCCTCTTTTTTAGGAAAGGTTGAGTTCATAGAGTTTTATGGCATCTAATGGACTAAAATAAATTATTTAGGACTATAAGCCCCAATGTTTACTTTTACACCTATAAACTATGCTGTTTGTAATTATACAGAATTAGAGACAAATAGGAACTCTTTTTGATACATTATTTCTGATTTCTTACTAGTGAGTCCCATTTTTCCAATAAGTTGGACAATTCTCCCCATTATAAGCTTTGCCCTCTGACCCCATTTAGGTATACACACCTCAATTTGCTCAGCTATGAACTTTACAAGGCTCCTGTAGCAGAATTAATAATCTTGAGCCTGCTTTAATTTGGAATTGTAAAATCCTTTGCTACAATAAACACCCCCAAGATTTCCTCCAAAAGCATTCAGTAACCTCTTTAATTGTGCTGGTGGACAGCAGCATGGTTAATTTGGGAGTCTGGTTATTCCCTCATGTTGCTACCTCCTTGCTCTCAATAATTGGTAAACAAAACAAATCAAAATAAAATCCAGCCATAAATATATTATTCTTTTGCAGGTAATAAGTTATTTCTTCATTCTCCAATGATCGCATTCAACGTCTTCCTCCTTCTCCTTTTTCTCTCCCTAAAGAAAATCACAAACCCCACAGAACTGAACATACTTCACTGAACCGCCCACCACAAAGCATGCCTATTTCCATTCTCACCGGCAGTTTCAACTCCCCGCTTGCAGGCTACATCAACAGCGGCTCCATGCAGAGAGCAAGACCTAAAAGCAAGGAAGGAGAATCCTAAGAAACCATCCCTCAAATCGCTGTCACAGACGTGAAGTGGAAGGGAGCCCAAAGATCAGGAAAGAGGCCACAAGATCTGAGAGCTGAGTGGGATCAGACATATTGGAGAAAGTTTTCCAAGATCAAGTTCCTAAACTGGCAATCACTCATCCTGTGGGGAGAGAGAGTAGAGGGCACGTGCGCCCACGGGGGCCTGCTGAAGGGTCTAGGGTTACGTGGAAACATTTCCTGGTATGCTTTTTGTGCTTCTCCAGGGAATATATTTTTATACAGAAACCTCTTCTTATGACATGAGAATCCAGTGACTTATCAATGTATTAGTTGCCATCTGTAACTTCGCTGGCCTAGACTAGTAGGAAGACTAAAGGAAGAATTATTTTCTCTCTTTTTAATTTCAAAGTTATCTGCAGACTACCTTCACTTGTTTTTATTACCTTTAATTAGCTTAATAATCTTCACATTTCCTTGTTGAATAACTGCTAACTTAATGTGTTGCCATAATGCATTTTTAAATTACTGCTTTAAAAAATTCAGTGCTGATTTCCAGTTTCCGCTCTCTGTATTAATTATCTATAAATATGTGCAGGATTTCTTTCAGCAGATTTTCACAATCTCCTTATTATCCCTATATAGACACTTTAAAGGGCTAAAACAATTCAAAGTTCAACATCCCTGTAATTTACTCAGCCTTATAATTGATATTTATAAGCTCAGCAAACCTGGAAAGGAAGAGAAATATTAGCCAGCCCCCCATTCAAGTTCAGAGACCTTTAATTTGGATGTTAAGCGTCGGGATCTTGTTTTCAGAGACAAACAGGCCCACCCTCCTTGGTGCTCAGTTACACGCTCTCAAGGGACACAGTTTCTCCTTTTAAGCAAAAGATGATCTCCTTGAACTCTTTCATTCCTGGAAGCCTAAGTTGAAAAGAAAAGCGAACAAACAAGTTTGTGAGCCCGGTGCTGGAGAGGGACGGGGATCGAACCATCGTCAGCATCAACAGGGTAGAATGAAACACTGAAGACCTAAGTTCCACTTCTTGCCATGTGCCATGGAGAGCCATGTGTCACTTATAGTCACAGAAATTCCATTCTCTCATTCACGTCATGGAGACAAGACAGGATCAAGAGGAAGCTGGAACTGGTGTGAAGAGCTGAAGGCAGGGACAGTGATTTTTAATGTCACTAATATACCAGGGCCTGGGGGCAGTGCCTAGACCAGTGGTCCCCAAAGTGTGCTCCCTTGTTAACTTCTCCTGGAAACTGTTAGTTCCTTCTGAACACGGAACTCTAGGGTAGACCCCAGGTAATTCCAATGGACTATCAGGGACTTAGCATGATCTGTGATGGGGTTACATTCTCTTTTAAGAATCATGAAAGAGGCTAGAATTCAGGAGGGGAAAGAGAAAGTGAGAAAGTTCTTTCCATTATCCACCATAAGCAGGGATGGTGGACTGGGGCTACAGGTCAAATCTTGGCTTAACAAGCCTGGTGATTTGGGGCAAGTTATCAGCCTTCCATGTCTGCAGGTTTGTCTACATGTATCTTGACTGAAATGGCTAATTCAGGAGGAACATGGTACCTGCACTATAGAAAGTGTTCAGACCAAGTTAGTTATTGAGCTCTCCAGTTTAGCTTTCTGGGCAGACCATGGCATTATACTTGGATCAACCAGTTCTCTCAGTGTGTAAATAAAACCAGAACAAAAAACATTGTACATTGTCTTGGAGGTACACATGTATATGGTTCTTCCAAGAAGGCCCAGGCAAACCCCAAGGATGAATTCACAGAATAACCTCAAATACTCTCGGCAGTGCACCAGTACCCCATGCCTCCCTGTCTTTAGTTTATCTCTCTGATACTATAGATATATGACTCTCCATCATGGCTGTCTATAGATGGAAACCATTATCTATCCACCTTTAAGGAACAAGAGACAGCAGAAGGAAAAAAAAGAGGTCTTGTGGATTATTTCTGTGAACACATAAAATTTCAAACAGACACAGAGAAAAGAATCTTTAAGAATTTACCAGCTAATGGTAAAGGTAGTCATTCATTTCATAACCAATGTGAGATATATATTCATTAATCTATTTGTGAGATGCTCAGAATTTTCCAGGTGCAATGCTTATCACGGGCCCTAAATGTACTGCTGTTGCCAGCAGGAGACAGTGAAATAACGCAAACAAATCCATAGCACAGGGGAAAAAAGGCCTTGGGATATCATGAGACACTACAATTAGGGCTAGAGAGACAGCAGCTCTTCTGAAATAGAAGAATAAGGGAATCAAGGGCTTTCAATGTGGCTCAGGAAGGATTACTCAAAAATCTAAGGGCAAAAATAGAAGCCCTGGAGGGGAGATGGAAAATGCAGGTTGGAACGAAGGAGAAGACAGGGGAGAATAAGGACAAAAGAGAACGTCAGGGTGAACACTCCAGCTCGAGGGAAGACTTGGGAGAACTGCCCCCTTACTTTATGCAGCCAGCTCTCAACTGGCTCACCAACTCTGCTCTTTAAGTTCATCTGTAAGTCAGCAAGTTCAACTCAGAAAACATTTTCCCGTGGAAACATTATTCATAGTGGTTTGGCTTTCTAGACAACCCACAATAGGATATTTAACCCAAGAAGAAATTGAATCTAGAAGCTAATCCTTAAAAATATGATTTCAGCAGTGTCTAACCAGCATTTTTAATATTTTGTCTTTGGAAAAACAGAGTTCAAGTTCAAAGGTGGGATGCACAGATTGGTTCCTGGGCCTGGGACCAGCAGCTTAGCTGCTTCCCCTCTGCCTAGGATGCACTTTCCCCAGATGACCTCAGGACTTGACACAAACCACACTTTCTCAGGGAGGTCATTCCTGACCCTCTTATCTAAAATTTCAACACCCTGTCCCCACAGCACTCCCTCATTCTCCTCCTTGCTTTATTTTCCCCCTAGCAACCATCTGACATACTATACATTTACTTATTGATCTGCTTATTGATTTATATCCCCTGGGAGAATTTAAACTCCATGAAGGCAGGGATTCTTTTGTGCTTGCTCAGAAATTTATCAACAGCATTTGATACACAGTAAGCACCCAACATGTAACTGTTGCCTTTAATTATTTATCTTTTTATGTATGTATGTATGTATGTATGTATGTATGTATGTATTTTAAAGAGCAAGGGACAGTGAGAGAGAGAGAATCAATTTTTATTTAGCTTTTCATGTGGCTTTCATAACTCTGACACTTAGTTGTATACGTGGTGCTGGGGTTCAAACCCACATCCTTATGCATGCCAGGCAAGCGCTGTAACAGCCAAGCCACCACTCTAGTCTCTGTTTATCTATTTATTAATGATAGGTTGCATAGCTGGGACTGGGCAGGGGCCAGGGAAATTCTCCTGGATCCATGATCATACATAAGAGAAACTGGGTAGTATAAATCAATCTTTCCCAAAACGCTCTGAATTGGAGAGAAAATTGTGTATATATTGGAGAAGAGAGTTTGGGAGAAGGGCAGGCATGAGAGTCTTGGCTTATCTTCTCTTGTCTTTGAGACTCACTAATAGATGACAGTAGATACGGCATTGATGTACCAGAATCTTTGTTTTCCATTTTTAATTGGGAGATCATGTTCTCTGCACCCTGCAGGGCTGTAGGTGAAGATCAACTGGGTAAAACAGGTGAAAGTGCTCTGCAAACTTTAAAGTGCACCCTAAAACAAGGAACTAAAGGTGATGAAAGGGAGATGTACACAAACAAGTAGATTAAATCTACACTGGTCCCCTGTGGGATGCCAGGATTGTATTTTTCTGAACACAACTATTTATGATGCTCAGCCCAATTTTGCACATATGAAAAGTTAAGTTGGAAGAACGGGGAAAATGTGCACAATTGGCACTCCTGAAAAAAGGGAAAAGAATCACTTTAGAAAAGTATTCAAAGATACATTATGCAAAAATATTTGGAACCAGAAAATTATAGCCTACTTCAAATACAACTTTCTCAGACATCTTTTCAAGGGTGGCCACACCTTTTACCCCTCCCTCTATCAAAATTTAATCTCTCCTTAATAACCTCTATCACAATGGGTAATTATATGGGTAAAACTTATAATTTATTTGTTTACTACCTAGCTCTCCCCACTGTCCCTACACTACAAGTTCTATGACCATGAGGCCATGGAACTAGCTCACTACTGAAGACCCAGAATCTAGTCCAGAAGCTGCCACACAGCAAGCACTCAGTAAATAATGGTTATGTGAGCAAATTAATGAGCAGGTAAGTGAATGAATAAATGGAGGATGAATGAGGGAAGACGTAAGTACATATGCACACGCAGACACGCAGACTGGAAAGTTGGGGGTTTAGCATGGGAAACAGGATCCATCTGACAATTTCCTCCACGCATGAACTAATAATAAAATACGATGATGGAAAAAGAAAGTTAACTAATGCCTGATGAGAAGGGCTGAAATGGTCCGTGAACCCCTGAGTTTGCTCCTACTTTTCATTCAAGCTCTGTCACTGGCACAGTCACAAGCAAGTCCTGCATGACTGGCTGAACCTGTCAGGCAAAGCCTTACTTAATTACAGGCAGGGAACTCTGGCTCACCATCCGTAAGTCTGTCTTCAGACAGGTTTGCCCAACAAGGCCAAATATGCGTGTCTGCTGTTCAGCTCTGGCTGATTGGTCTGCGGTAGGAGGTGCTGAGGCCCCAAGAGGAACTGAAAATGATATCTCTGTCCCAACAAACCTCCGCTCTCCCACCTGACTTGAATGATCACATGGGACCTGACAGTCAGGCCCTGATGTGTAGTAGAATGTCCAGGCATGGCGAAAGATAAGACCCGAGGGAAGGGAGCTCAGCCTGCTCTCCTGAAGTGCTGACTCCACTTTTTCCACAGTGTGGACTATCAGGAAGAGCTCTGGTTTGGGAGTCAGACATCCAATTGATTTAGGGTGCAGACATCCAATTGATTTAAGATCTGTTTACTTGCTGTGTTATTTATAATTTTTCATTTCCTCTTGTGTAAAATGTGAATTAAAATATCTACACATCAGTGTTATAAAGGCTATAAAAGTATGTATATGTGGCACGTATGCAAGGTGAATTCAAAAATTGGACTTTTTGGTTGTCTCCTAAGTTTTGACATAGAGATAATTTAAGGACTTGCGCTGGGTCCTGCCCTCAAAGATTCTGAAGAATTTGGTCTGAGTTGTGGCTTGAGATTCCCCAGACCATCATGATCAGCAGCCAAGGTCAAGGATCACTGAGATGGCTGGAGACCTCACCACCCAGGCACTGATACTGGGCACAAATCTCTCTTCTTCCCCACTAAGCGCTAGCACCAGAAATCATATCTAATGAAAAATCTGCCCTTTTGTCACGCAGTGAGTTTTAGTGGACATACACTCAGTAGTCACAAACCTAAGTCCACATTATGATTTTATAGTCTTTCTCGAGATCGTGTTTTGAGAGGAGAAAATACAATGGACAACCAAGAGGGGACAACGGGACAGTGAAAAAGGAAGTTGGGGACAACGAATGCACACTGAGTTGCTTCCCAAGTTTCCCATCGCATCTTTTTTTCCTCCAGGTCTGTGAGCAAACTCAGAACTCAACTTCATCCTCAACTTTCCATAGCTGTGTCCTCTACCAGAACCTCTCATTATTTCTCTGTTTGTCTCTTTTTAAACTTCTTGATCTTTTTTTTTCCTACAGCAATTTCCTTTAGGCATATTTCATTTGTTTGTTTTACCTTTTGGCACTGGGGATTGAACCAGGGTCGCTTAACCACTGAGCTGCATCCCCAGCCCTTTTTTACTTTCTGCTTTGAGACCGGGTCTCCCTATTTGCTTAGGGCCTTGCTACGATGCTGAGGCTGGCTGTGTATTTGCGAACCTCCTGCCTCAGCCTTGAGAGCCACAGGGATTACAGGCATGTGCCACCATGTTTGGCCATTTGTTATTTTATTGTAAGACCTGTATACAATTTTTGGAAAGACAATGGGGAACAAATGAATGAACAAAATACATCACATTTTTCCTGAAGCTTTGTCCTGCATTCTTTTATAAAAATAAAAATATCCTGCTGATTGGCAGTAACAGACTGACTCTCAGAGTAATAGTAGTGGTGCTGGTGGTGATTATAGTAACAATAATAAGCAAATGTAGTCACATTTGAGCACTTATGCTGAGTCAGACACTGTTCTGAGACAGCATTTAAACAGTCATTCAATTATGAAAACAGTGCTATGAACTAAATCATTCCCATCCTACCAACGAGGAAGTAGAGGTGTTAAACAGCTTTCCCAGTTCTAATAGCTAGAAAACATCAAACCAGGGTTGTTACAGAAAACAGAGAACACCCAGTTAAATGTGAATTTCATATAAATATTAATTTTAGCCTAACTTGGCCTCAACAGGATACTTTTTTTTACTATTCATATGTCCCATGTAATACATAGTAATACAAATTTTCTTCATTATTTATCTAAAATTTAAATTCATCTGGGTGTATACTTTCTTTTTAACCTGTACTTCTATTTAGCAAATAAAAGTTAAGCATAGTTAGGAATCATAGTGAAGACCAAAGACAATTGGCCTAAACCCACAACATGTGCTCCTACTGCTATGATCTGCAGGAGTTGTGGCAAATTCCATTGGTTCTAGAGATTTGGGGACAAGAGTCAAGGCAGAAGACCTGACTGCCACACAGCAGAACTTTACTTACTGCCTTTTCTTTCTCTCTCTTTCCCCAACAGAACCACTTGGTCTATCCACAGGCTCAGCCTCACTCCCAGTTCCTAAAGTAAAACAATGACTTTGGTCCTGCAGGTAGCAACATGTTTGGTTCAGAAGAACATTTGCTGTCAATTCAGGGCCTCAGCACCTTGATAGCTATGCTTGGACCCTCATTGCCCTTTTTAGTGGCCACTTAGTTAAAATGAGGAGTGCAGCTACCCCGTCCAAGGCTGGCATCCCATCTACCTTTCTTCTGCTACACCTTCTGGTGAGAAATGGGTCCCTGTCCCCAAATCTCAACCCCAAAGCATTGCTAGCTATTGATGCTATTCATGGCTGATCCATTGCTCCTTTAAGTGTGGGCATAACTTTCACTCCAGATCACCGTTGCTCAGTGACCTTTACTCATTAGGACACACTCCTTCTTCACCTTAAATTTTTGTCTACCGTTACTTGTTTCTGAAACCTCAGGTCCTGAGTAACCAGAGTTTGACCTCCAGATAGAACCTCCTCCGTGTATGTCTGCCACTGCTATCCCCTGCCAGCTGTGCGCAGTGCCAGTGGGTGGTTTGAACACTTGAGTCTTCATCCTCCCCACCTGACTTGTCCAGCTGGAAGCAAGAGCTAGATCACCCTGGCTGGATCCCAAGACAGGACAGGATCCACAGTCACTTCCCCAGCACCCTGCTAACACCATACCTCTTTTAGTGGCATCTGAATTCTGTCTTTTGTTGGTCCCCCTGTCTGAAAGTTTAGAGTGCTTGGTGTGTTCATGGGGGTGGCAGCCTGAGGAACTCACAAAAGCTTTGTTTATCTCCCAAGGATAGAAACTAAATGGTACCCAGTAAACCCTGCAGCAAATAATAGGAGAGGGGAAACTATCCAAATTCAACAACTGCAAGAGACTTGGGTTTATTCTTTTCATAACAAATCATGCCAGACAAGCTAATTAGCATTTTGATGGTGTTATGACATGACTGCTTAATGTACCATCGGTGGTAATATCCTGGATCCCTCTTTTACTGAATCATTTGATAGCATCTCATGAAAATTTTACTCACTGCTATCACTGTGTAGTTTGCTACAATTTGCTCAATGCCTCTTAATAAACATACAGACAAACAGGTCTCCTGCCCAAGGTAGCTTACAATCAACAAAAGTCAAGCAGAGAAGGGATTCCCACAGGAGAGCAAGGGAGACCTCCTACTACCAACACAGCCTGCTTCAAATAGCCAAGCGCACTGCTATCTCAGTCAACTTCATGAACACTTACCATTTATTTAGTTTTTAAATGCTGGTCAGTACATGGTGATGGGTTAGGATTTAGCTCAAGGGAGGGACAAAGATATGGTCCGTGCCATGCAGGAATCGCAGGAATTGACACTCCAGAGGGAAGACATCGTGCTTCCTTCCGATTTTTTGCTCAGGGAATAAGCACAGCTTGGGCCTGTGAGATCCAGTTTTCTGGTCTTGTTTTCCTCCCCGTGCTTGGAGGTACAGAAGTTGACCTCTTCAGCTTCTGAATGTTCGTCTCCTAAATAAATAACTTAGATTTACCTTTTGCTTGTTGGTGAAACCTAAACTCCTCCTATGTCTAACTGTGCCTCCTTTTACAGATCTTTCACTTGGATTCTTGCGTAATTTTTAACATATGTTTGAGCTTGCTCTGCTCATCTTTCAAGAGCACATTTCAAAAGAAACTTTATAGTAAAGTATCCCCTTTCCGGTAGTGCATTAAATCTTAATGTAATTTACTAGTGCTTTTGTGTATATTTGTGCCTACGTTTGTGAGCATCTCTGAATTTCAGATAACATACAGTACGCACACGTAAAATAATCCATGTTTATTGGGTACTCTTGAAAGTTCCTTGTACTCTGCTCACAAGGAACTTCTCATTTAATCTCACAAAACCAATGGAAAAGGTAAGATTATTGTCTGAATTTTATAGGTAAGAAAATGAAGGCACAGAGTGGTCACACAGTCAGAAAGGAGGAATTTGAACCAACGTTCACTCTGTCCTAGGCTCATTACCCTCACACTAAATTGCCCTGATTGAAATTTTATTTATTTTTCATATTTTTATTTATTAAAGCAAGAGGGATAGTGTGTGTGTGTGTGTGTGTGTGTGTGTGTGAGAGAGAGAGAGAGAGAGAGAGAGAGAGAATCAATTTTTATTTAGTTTTTCATGTGCCTTTTGTTGCTTGGAAACTTTGCTGTGTACATGCTGCTGGGGTTTGAGTCTGCGTACTTGCACATGCCAGGAAAGCACCGTAACTGCTGAGCCCCTGCTCCAACCTGAAATTTTATTTTTTTTTATTATTATTTTTTGTAACAGTCCACCCAGGTGATCCTGACATGCTGCCACTTCAAGGGAAAATGATGCACAGATACACCCTATTTGACCTAAGGAAGATCATTAGTGGCCTGTAGAAGGGCCACCAACTAGTTCTGTGGCCTGTGTGGGACACTAAGGATGAGCTAGCTACTGCTTTCCCACCAATGAGCAGCTGCTGTGCACAGAAAGGGCAGCTGCTCAGAGATTTCTCTGCCGGATTCTGCCTTCACAGCCACCACCTGGGTCCCGTGCTCACAATGGTGACTTTCACCTTGAGGACACAGCTCCTGCCTTTGCTCGTTCCCTTCTCACTCTCCAGCACCAATGTGTTTCCAAAGGATTCTCAAACACAACACAATTTACTTTTCTGTGCTAGTGAAGATTTATGAGGCTACAAAGCGTATACTGGCAAGCAATTACGGTCCACTAAAAAATGCCTTTTCACAGCCCGAAATCTGACAAGGAAGCAGGGGACATTCTCAGAGCCAGCAGGCCTCACCTTCAGTTTTTCCAATTTTCAAATCATCTCAATTTGGGAATATAGTAATTTTTTAACTTGCAAATATCAACTTTGTGCTACAATCTCTGATATGCTCAAATATTTTTCCAGGAGCATAGCACTGGACCTTAACCATGCTGGTTTGAACAGGACAGGTCCAGTGTCATGCAGCCATCCTACCCATGTGGGGAGCCCTCCATTGCTACCAAGTCCTCAGCTCTAAAGGAAAGGAGTGAGAAGCAAAGAAGTTGCAATGCTTTCCATTGTACCATTCCACAACCCTAACTGCAATTGATTAGACCAACATTGTGACCTGACCCAATGCATCCATTCATGGAGAGACTAGTAACTTTTGAAACGCCTGCACCTGAGAGTTCCACCCAACAGGATGCTTTGTACTGTATAATAACTATTTTTACACCTAAAAAATTTCTCCCTCCCTCGCACTCTTCCCATCGCCCTTGTTCATAATTTAAATGTGAGAAACAGTAGGAAACAGAAGCATAAATGCAAATAGATCCACGATGTTAAATTCAAGCAGAAAGAGCAAAGCTAAGCCTATTCACTGGTAGAAGGAATAGAGTAAAAGCTGTCACCATAATGGCTGATCTCAGGAGTGGGAGTCTCAGATATTAAGGTAGGGACCACTAAACTGGAGATCCAGTGTAACCATTCACAGTCCTCCTGTCAGGGCTGACTTCATGAACACAGGACCTGTGCCGACTCAGTGACCCTGAGAAAGGAAGGACCCTGAATGTAGCTCAATGCTCTGTTGCTGCCATCTTGAAATTCTTCATAAGACTTGAACATGGAGTTCCACATTTTCATGTTGCACTGGGCCCAGAAAATTATACAGTCAGTCCTGCTTCTTGCTGTCTTTTCAGGCCTGGGCATTTGGTAGCTGAGATTAATTTCCGTGTTCTTACGGGAATATCCAAATTCCTTGCAGACACTTGTGGTTGAAATTTCCCAAAATCATGAGAGAGCATTCCTTAAGCATTCTTTAAGAGATGCAAAATTATGAATATAAAGGTAAGTTTTGAGTGAATATCTATATATATTGAAGACATAATTCACAAGCAACACCATAAAAGTTAGGAAATCTAATAACATAGTTGCCTGATGCACCACTACAACATGCTTCTCACATTTTTGCTCTATTCTCTTTGGTTGTCTTTTTATATGACAATGATTGCATAATAGAGTTTTTCAGTTTTTCTTCCAGCATGGTTGAATAAGATGTTCTTAATTGACAGAGAGTTTAATTCAGTTTAAAATCCATCACACCTTCTGTTCTTAGTTCTTAGTGCACATATACTTGTCCTTTAAGATTGTACGCCTGAACTGGGAGAAGATAGCAATTTCATCTGGATCACAGTTCCATGAACCAGTACATGCTAAAGTTACTAGCATAGTATCTGGACCATGATAGGAATTCAATATATGCTTATGATTTTTTTATGTTCCTTTCATTCAACTATGAGCAAAATATAAAGAAGATTAATGTTTTAAATGTCTGCTAATGTTTGTTTCTTCAAAAAAATGTGGCCCAACTTTCACCTCTGTACAAGACTGGATAGAGAAGTTCAAAAATACTCATAATCTCATTTTAATTTTTTCTCTGAGTTGTTAGAAAGCATAATTCTTATTTCTAAAATGTGCAAGGTAGCCTTAAATTAAGTTAATTGCCAGAATCAGTTGAAATATTTCACCATCTTTCCCAAATGTATTATGCCACAATGGTTTTAAAGCAGTTAATAGTTCTAGAAAATAATGTATTAGCAGTTTAAAATATGAATCAATGATATTACTGCAATACCATTCCAGGAGCAACCAGAATGGCTGAATTAATAACATCCTATTATTTTATTATTGCACATGAATTTATAGCTATGCTGACTCCACACCAGGACTAATTCTCTTCTTTATTGGACTTTATTAGACGATGAATGGCAGGGCCACTCCAATGTCCCTGGGGGCCCCCCCGCAGTGACCCAGGAAAGGTCACTTTCTTAACCCTCACCCAGTAGCTCATCATTCTTTTGTCTCTCCAGGTTCACACGAAGTTCATGTGTAAAAATACCTGCCTAAACCAGAGGTCAGCCAATCAGCCAGGTGGCATTTGAACACTTAGGATTCAACTTGTATTTGATAAGAAATATATTAAGGATTTTCGGACTGCAACTAGCTTTGACAGGGTGATCTATCTTTAGATTTATTCTTTCGAACATTGAACAAAGCTCATTTTGTCTGATTATGCTAAACCTGAATTTTCTAAGCTACTGGCCAAAAGCATGTGGGGAGAAGACTTTGATGAATCATAAATTGAAGAAAAAAATCCATTTGGTGCTTCTTAATGGGTATAAGAGTTTGGGGAGGTTTCAGATCTCCATAGATTGAAAAACTTAAGACTGTGAGATAAAATTTAGGTTTGGTTCTGTTATTGCCATCTGGATCCATAATTCCCTTTGTATAAAATAAAATAAACCTGATCATCCCAGTTCCCATTCATGCAAATGATACTTACCAAGCACCCTGTACACACTAAACATGGTTCTAGGGACTAAGGATATGACATGGAACAAGACATTTTCCTCCTAGAAAGTATACTGCAGTGCCCCTTCCTGATGCACTGATACAATTTACAGGGCATTGGCCCTGCCTTAGCCAGAGATATAATGAGGTCAGTTCTCATATTGTCTTTCCCAGTATCCCTTGGACAAAATTGAAAGAGGAAAATTTTTTTTCATTTATAAGTCACTCATTTTCAAAGCTTTTTCTCTTATGGAATATAGCAATTTCTACAACAAACCATCATAATACTTTACATATTTAATAAAGTTTTATTCATAGAAGAGAAGGAAATTGTATGTACCTTATTTGGTTCTAATAAAATCTCAGACCCAAAGAAGACATGCAGAAATTATTGTTGTATTCCATTCTACCAATGCATATTCTTTGTTTTACTCTTTCTTTATATTCTTGGTGGATAACACTCAGGAAAAATATTCCTTTGCATTCCCAAGAGATAAGTAAATACAGAATAACATGTTGAAACTACAACAGACCTTGTGAGTCACAAATCTAAGACTTTCAATGCACATAGGAAAAAATGCCCTTTGCTTACGTTATTTCCATTCCTAAGACACTCGAGGTTTTCATAGCAGAAACCGTGGCTCATTGTCTCTTCTCAGTCTGCAGGAGGGAGTGACGCGTGATGGGCCCCTACAGAGCCTGTGAAACTGATGTGACCTGCTCAAGTTCATTTGGTGAATTGAGAGCAGATCCAGGAGTCTCCTAACTCATGGTCACATGATCTTTCTAAATACCACATGAAGGAATATGTGGGAGGGAAAAGTTCATAAATTGAAAAGGGAAACCTTTGAAAAGTTTTCTTTAGACCCAATTAATGTCAATAAAAGGAGCTTTTGCCCCAGAGCCTAGGCCACCCACACAATCCCATGACCAGCCTTCAGATGTTTAAAACGAGCAGCTACGGCTACAGTGGAAGAAGGGGAAAGGAAACCAAGGTTTATTTTGGTGCATTCTATGTGCCAGGAAGTGATCACCTACTACCTCATCTAAAACCGTGTTTCTGTGGGATCACACCCTCTGATTTCTTTTATTTTCATTTCATCTTTCCTGATAAAAGGGGAAAAAAGAAATTAGGTCAAAAGAGTTTAGATGACCCAAGTTCTCCTGGTAATCACTAGAACTGAAAGTAGTCTGACAGCCAGCTGAAGGACCAGGTGGAAGAGGAGATGGGAAGCCCCTCAGTGTGTTGAGCCACCAAGGTAGAGCGTGGGGCTCAGCCCTGGGAACCCCCTGCTTTCCTCGTTGTTTATCTCTTCATGATTTCAACTTGAGTACCTTTGAGTCAGGTGTCTCAACTTGTTCCAGACAGAAAGAAAATGAGAATGGGAAGCACCATTGGTATGGTTTAGAAAAGAAATGCCACCCCCCATCAGGCAGGAGACAGTACAAGAATTTTCAGAGGTGAAATGGTTAGATGATGAGAGCTGTGTCCTGATCAGTGAATTTGTCCACTGATATGGAATAGTTGTGCAGTAACTGTAGGTGGATAGGGCATGACTGGAGCAGGCAGGACACTGTGCATGTGACTTTGGGGTTTATATTTTGTCCCTTATGAGTGGAGTGCTCTCTCTGCTTCCTGGCCATACCTGAGCTGCTTTCTTCTGCCATACCCCTCTGCCATGGTGCTCCGTCTCATCTCTGGCACAGAGCTATGGCGTCAGCCAACCATGGACTGAACCTCCGAAATTGTGAGCCACAGTAAACTTTTCCTCCTCTATACTGAGTACAGTGTGCAAAGCTGACTAGCACAGCCAGCTGGTTGTGTGCCTTTTCACAGACTCTGCAAATCATCTGAGCCCATCAGGTTTGTCTTCTATCTCATCGGGCAGAACAAGATCACCCCATGATCACTGGAACATGAGCAGCAGAAATGATAAATAGAGTGGAAGATGGAGAGTAGAAGAACATTCGGGAAAGCTTTGGGGTATCCAGCGAGCATTTTCTGCCACAGGCTCACTGTGAACTGAGGCTGGAGATGCTTGGATGTTGTAATTTCCTGGTTGCAGTTTCCTTAGACCGAAGAAAGACCTTACTAAATGATGTATCAGTGATTGGACAGATGAACTGGGGAAAGCACAGCACAGATACTCAAGAGGAACTGGGCTCATGGTAGACTGGATGAGGCTGGGGGTTGGCAGTGCTTATGGGAAGGGCTCAGAGTTAGTAGGGGAGTGAAAAATTCCTACACTGAATTCCAAAAGACACCGTTGCACTATGTTACCTACTTTCTTTCTTTTTTTTTTTTAAGAGAGAGGGACAGTGAGAGACAGAATCAATTTCATTTAATTTTTTATGTAGCTTTCGTTGCTTTGACACACTTAGTTTGGTACATGGATCTGGGATTTGAACCTGTGTCCTTGTGCATGCCAGGCAAGTAACCACTAAGCCACCACTCCAGCCCCCAGCATTCTGTGACATCAGAAACTTTACCTTGCCTGCATCAAAAGCAATAATTAAGAAGACAAATGTTAGCTTCTGAAAACACACGCTCTGTTCTTGGATCCCCTTCTCAGTGAAATTTGAATTGCTATCACATGAACTGTGGAACCCGCTAGCAATTTCTTAAAAGTTCAAGGAAATGATTTTTCCTGCTGCTGTTCCTCCTCTTCCCTCTCCCCAGCCCACACACACCAAATGATCCAATGAATATACATTTAAAAAAATCTTGGTTCTTTTTCCCACCTGATTATATAGAAATATGCTTAATTGGGTCTCTGTCATTCAGGGAGGGTGAACAGATGGAGGAATGGAAGTTATTAACTAAATTTTCCCACCTCATTGATTGAGGGGTCACAAAGATTAAAAACTCAAAACTCTTTATCATGCTTTAGAATATGAGCATGCAAGACAACAAGCAATGTTAGGAATCCCTAAAAGAAAGCTGTGTAATTATTGTAATCAACATGACCCACATGCCCACGTCAGAGGACAGAGACAGTACACTTTTGCTTTCCCCCAAGTTTAGTTGATTAACATCCCACCCCTGCTTGTAAGCCTGAGCTCTCCCTGAGTCCCACTCACTTCTGCCATAAGCACAAGGCAGAGGTCACTGGTCACTGCTTCAGGCCAAAGGGCTCAGTCCTGTCTCTAACTTCTCCTGGAAAGCTGACATGGATGTCCTGCAAATTTGTAAGTGAGGACTCCTCAACATTCTCCAAGTCAACTCAGAGTAAGAAATTCATTTTATTTGTGCTTTGCATCTTGATGATTTTTCAATTATATATGCAATTATATATGATTTAATACCCAAAATACGCTGACTACAACCTACTAAAATTGTACTATGAGACCCATTGCACTTGGGGCAAGGGAGCTCAATTTTTAGCTGCTGCTGTTACGTAGTGTTGCTATTGACACCAAACATAAAGACCCTTTCCCAGATGGTGCCCTGAAGCAACCTCTTTCTAGAACATTCCCTATTCATACTGCTGCTCCATCTATGCTCTGCAAATGAAGAGCTATTTGCGCACATTATCTCTGGAATGTGAACTCCATGCTGTATGTAGGAGGTTGGGTAAGGTTGGTGGGCACAGCAGGAAGAGTCTCACTTTCCTTTGCACTGAGCAAAACACCGGCAGCCCCCTCAGAGCATTCTAGACTCCTGAGTTAAGTCTGAATTCACATTCCAGACTGATTCTTCCTTCATAGTCTGCTCCCTCCCATCTGGGGGTACCATAGGAGCCTTTTCATGATAGCTATAAAGCCAGAATCATATTGAACCTCCTGTGAATCCTAATGTTCCTAGCATATACATAATGAAAAGGAGATCATTCGGAATCACAGAATGTCAATCTGCCTCTTTATAGTCTCTACTTAGAAAAAGAGGCATTCACATTTTTATATTCCAACTTTACTAGTTTAGAATAATAAAAACAGTGTCTCACCAAACCAGACTTCCTGCTACACTTTACTACAGAGAACCATCAAGGGAAGTTCCAAGGCTCAAGTGAGACTCCATTCAATAATCTGGGTCCCCCTGGCCCAGCTGCTTCCTCTGTCCACGTGGCTGCTTCTGCGTATCTCACAGAAGTCATCATCTCTGTCCTGCTTGACTTCAAGCTTGCTAGGAGATGGATAAGAAATCAGTAGATCTGGGAAAAGTTATTTAAAAATGTCTTAATACAAATACACTATGATCATCAAAGTGACCTTAAAGCTCCCTAAGGAAGCTCTTCCACTGAAAAATTGTGCTGGGTGTGGAAGTGGCCATGCTTCTAAGAGTGTATTTTGCTTAAAGTCAAAAACTACCTTCCTAGCAGTGAGTGTTCTAAAGATTTCATCATTATAAGTTTTTTTTTTTTTTTCCGGAAACAAAACTGCCCTCCCTACTAACCCTTAAAGTCACTTCAATAAAGACTCTTCCTAGTGGGCACTCAGAGGAAGTCATTTGTTTGATGTATATATTTAATTTCTTGCACATTTTTGTGCCCCATCTGCAATCCACTTTCTATATTTATCTTGACACCCTCTAAGGACCTACTGATACGGACTCTTTCTTTCCAAGGAAAAGAACACACCAGCCCCTTTGGGAGTCATGCAAAAACAGGGATAATGAATAAATGAAAATCAAGGTCAAGGTCAAGGGTTAGTATCTTCTTATTGCTTTATAAACCTGAACTTTATAGTCAAGGAACTGTTGGACTGATTTTCTTTCCTGGTTGATGACTTCATTGTTGGATTGAATACATAACATCTCTGCTTTGAAAAAAATGAGCATGTTAGAATAAATTTTCTCTAAGTCATTTTTCAAGATATCCCGTTACTTCATATAAAGCTGCTTTCCATTAATAATTCCTCAGTACAAAGCATCAAGACACACAGACACTAATTAGGGGGATTTCAATTACCTATGTGAGGAGGCAGGTAATTGACAACCTAATTAGTCTCATTTCAATTACCATTTTTCTCTTCATTAGAGCAGCTAGTTGGAGAGTGGGGAAGGTTGGTAAAATATTCCAAGACCATGCATTTTCAAGCTAGATTTACTAAAGACGAAGGCTGGACTTGTCCAAGACTGAGGAGGGCATAAGCCCCAGAAAGATGGGGCCAATCCTGCTGACCCATGCAATGACCAGCAAGTGTACTATAAGTTCTCCAAGCCAATATGTGATTCAAAATCCTGGGATGGCCGGGCTGGGGGTATAGCTCAGTGGTACAGCATGTTCAAGGGCCAGTACTGCAAAATATTAAAAATAAAAGAATTTAAAAATATATATATAAAACACTAGGCTGGAAGCTGGCAGGAGGAAAGGTTGTGAATCATGCATTGTTGAATGAATTAATAATTACTCTTATTTATTAAGTGCTTGCTGTGGATCAAGTGCCATACAAGTATATGAACATAGTAGTCTCTCGTTTTTATACTCATGTTAAATCTCTGAGGCTAATAATATTATCATCCCCATTATGCAGATGAGGAAAATAAATGCAGAAAGAATTTTTCATTCTCCAAATCCAAGGATCCTGTCTCAAATGCCACGTTCTGACTCTATGATTTTTGACAAATTAGTTACTGTGAGTCTCCATTTTTATGCCTGCATAATACAATAATAATAATCATCCCTAGCATGGAAGGTTGGTTGTGAAGATTATAGAGAATGTATAAAATACCCCAGAACAATGCTCCAAAGGGATAGCAAATATTCAGACCATATGGACTATAAGTCACATATTCTTTTCCCTAGATCATGCTATCTGCTTGAACAGGTAGGTCTGGAAGATTTCACAAACGGGAAGAAGAAGTGCAGCATCTGGAGGGACATTTTATCAACCAGATGCTGCTTCTTTTGATGCAATCACTGTTTTCCAAAAGCTCTTAGATCTCAACCTTTCTGCCTAGTTCCTGAGCTAACTTTGTAGATTCCCTGGCTTGGACCGCTTGATCTATAAAGCGTGAGTCTTTTGGTCGGGGGACTATGATTTTGACACGAATATTAATGGATCTAGATCACTCAACTCTGTAAGCTTTCAGTTCTCCTCATTTGCCTGAAGCAACACACTTCTCTTATGCTTGAACCTTAACCAAACTAAAGTCCTAAATGTCTCAACTCTGTATATGCTCATGCTCAGCTGCTCCCAGAAATAAGAACTGCAAGGGATACCAGTCATCTCAGGAGGAGTTACCAGGGTAACATGAATGGGCGTCAAAGAGGATTGCAACTTGATTGTTGGCACATTCACATTCCCCTATGTAAGCACCTGCTCATTTGACTGCACATGTGTCCTGTTCTGATTGCAATAAAAATTCTGGCCCCAGATTTGAAGGCCTTGGATTTCACTAGAAATAAAAATTTTACCCGGATATTCACTTGGTGTGCGTAATTCACACACTTCCATTTTTGAAATTTTGTCAGTCTCTTCATTATTCCCACATGCTGAGAAGGCAGCTAAAGTCAAGTGGATTTTGAGTATCTTTAGTTGTAAGACTAAAATACTACATTGCTTATCATAAAGCCTTACCACAGGTGGTAGTGCAATGTGAATTCCAAAGCATAGCTGTGACGTGAATAGACTTTCAGGACTGGAGGATCTATTAGAGGAAGTTTAAAACCAGATAAAGTCAAGATTTGTAAAGGACAAGGCCAGGGTTAAGGGACCCATACTACACATGCACAAATCAGGTGCTCAAGATGAAGACTAAGTTATATCCACTCATCAGCTTCACAGATCAACTTCAGTTTGTCTCTTTTTTTATGTTACTATTGCGTTTTAAATGCTCTGAATTTTCTCTGTAGACTCTCCTTATAAAGAACATTATCACTCTTTATTGGGTGTTCTTTGAACGACAGCACCTATTAGACGGTATTCACCCAAACTGGCACCCCTGAAGGACCACGGTTGCTATTACGTGTATTTTTTGTGACCATGTTGATTCTTTTTTTTTTTTTTTAAGAGAGAAGGACAGTGAGGGGGAGAGAGAGAGAGAGAGAATCAATTTTTTATTGAGTTTTTCACATGGCTTTCATTGCTCCAACACTTAGCTGTGTACGTGGGTGCTGGGGTTTGAACCCGTGTACTCGTGCATGCCAGACAAGCGCCACAACTGCCAAGCCACCGGTCCAGTCCCTGACCATGTCCATTCTAAATCATAATCTCAGGGTTCAGGTAAGTGGGCACCTCTGATCATGTTCTTGACCCAGAGGGAAGTAGAAAGCCACTTGCTGTCCCCATATAGAGGCCCAAAGCTGGCTAGCATCTGGTATGATCTGGAATACAGAAGACTTCCAGAGCTCTCAGAGGATCAGCATGGATCTTCAACTACTGACCATGCCACAAGCTAAGACTATCTCCTGCTGCACTAATATAGCTCCCCTCTTTCATGCACAGTACCAGAATTCCTACTTGTGGGCACAAAATTTCCAACATGGCTTTTAGAACATGCTGTATATTATTTTTAAAATGTGACTGAGCTAGAGAATTTCTTCCTTTTTGCATCACTTCAAAAGGGGAGGAACAAAAAGAACAAATCCATCTCCACCAACAAAAAGCCAATGTTCAGTTAACCTTGTTCCTTCCAATGCTCCAGCTTCTTTGGTACACCAACTGTCATAAATTTGCTTCCTCTAAGCACAAAAACTTGCTTTGAGGTTCAGAGGTTGAGTTTTATCTGCCTCCAGGGATGCAGCGCTGCTCTCCTCTGCATCAGAGGGCCCTGCAATACTGTCGTTGGCGTCTTTTGAGCTGGGCTTGGTTTTCTAATGAATGAGTTGTGAAATGAGTTCCGAGGCTCCCCAGGAGACAGATGAGGCTGTCTTGTCTTCCCCAACTTCGACTGCATCTGTCTATTGCACATCAAAGCAAAACCAACACCTATGCAAATCAATCCATCCCTACAACTTCTGCAAAATATTAACTCACCAAAGCAAGGGAAAGAACAGGACCATGGAGTGACTCACACTTCTCTGTTTCCCTTTAGGTAAAGAAAAGACAGTGCTCAGTTTGCATTCTGTTAAAATTATTTTCAGGTGGTGAATTCTTTCTATTATTTGTTAATACCAGACCATTGGCTAAGATCAACTTTTTGTTCAATTAAGAATTCATCATTTCAAAGACACCCTGGGAAAGGGCTGAAATTAGAAATAATCAAGTTAAAACGTGCAGTTTCCTAGGTGGAATCCTGTCTCACCGAGGGTCTTACTGCCAGGCGAATACATGTGCTCCAGTATTTTTTTTTCTAAACTCAATTGTATGAATTGTAATAAGTCTATAGGACTTTAGAAGTAATGATGGGGAAAATCATACTAGAGATATAAACAGCATAAAACTGTTAGTGCTTCTTGAAGTTCACATTCTCTTTGCAGAGATTCCTGTTCACTAAATGTCATGAAAACTGGGGAAAAAAAAGTTACAGACAAACCAGCCAGAAAGAGCAAGGGGCACTCATCCTTCCCTGTAGGTATTGAAGGATATTTGAAAAGTGAAATACTGGGTGCCTTAACCTTGGCTCCAGTCTCCTAGTCCAAACCGTCATTAATGGACTAGATCCATTTAACCCTCACACTAAGCTGTGTCTAACATTTCCCAATCAAGCACAGTCATAGCTGTCAAGCATCAAATAGATTCATTTACCTGTTTTTGGTAGCTAAAATAATCTGAACCAAACATGAACAATCAATACAATTATTTTAGTCTTGTGACTCTCCAGGTATTTCACAATGGACAATTATAACTGAGAGAAGACCGAAACTTCCCACGGAACGCATGCTTCCAGATTCTCATGAAGGGAGAGCTCAATTTCTCTGCACCTGTTCCTGCAATGCATGAGGCACAACACACCATTTTCCTATCAGTGTACATGCTAACAAAACTTTTTAGGGCTTGCAAGGGCTTTTTCTAGTTTCCTCCTCATTATGTAAAAACCTCTATCCATAGGAAGATGATTAAATATTTTACACTTTTCCTTGTTTTTGAGTAATAAGCTTTGTGTAAACAACTATTTTTTTCTAGTTTACATGTTCCAAGTCTCATGCTTCAAGGTCCCTTTGTGAACTTGGAACTTGGCCTGCGCTTCTGATAGATTCTAGGTCTTAGGGTAGCTAGAATCAGTGCTCCCATATCTTCCATTACACAGAGAGCCTGGCACAGCATTTTGAGCCCAAAGACACTCCCATTTTGGGGGAGTGGATAAATTTTTAATCTGCACTGATTTTCACCAGAGATTTCCAACTGATTCCAAAAATAAGAATGATAAAACAATAGAAATAAGAATGATGGTGTTTACTAATTAATTGTAGGATTATCTGGGATGAACAACTTTCCCCAAATGCAATGACACCAGGAATCTCTCATACCCAGCAAAATATAGAGAGCGAGACCTGAAGACACTCAAGCCATCACAGTTTACTTTATTTGTATATTTTAGGATAACACAGGTCTTCTTCTTCAGCACAGTGATTGAGTTCAGAAACCAAGGCTCTCCCTTAGGAGGCTTTTTACTCAAGGACAAAAAATATTCTTAGAAGACTGTTTGACTCCATCTCATTTTAAGCAATGTAAAAATATTCAAGTGACTACAGTGGTCACAAATTATATTATGCACAATCAATTGCATGAGCTTGAAGGATAGTGATGCAAAGAATGCCAACCGAAGGCCCCTGAACGCAGAGTGGCCTGTGTTGATGAGGAACTCACCAGCTCTCTTTCCTTACAAACTTTTATTTGCGATTCTTCCCTGTAGTGTTGACACCTAATACAGATACTTCAATCATTTTGGCATCTTACCTGCAGAATACATACAATGCCTACCTATCAAGCTAGGATCTTGTGTTAAGGGTCTGATTAATCCAGCAGTTAAGGAAACTGTTTTCCTTGGTATCATTCAATACTCAAGTGCAGTCAACTTAGAAACCCTCTGAACTGCAATGTTTTTGGAGGGGTGGGTACCAGTAGTTAAACCCTGTAGCACTCATTCACTAGACCTTAACCACTGATCCACAAACTCAGTCTGTTTTTTTTTATTATTATTATTTTAATTTGAGACAGGGTACTGTTAAGTTACTTAGGGCTTCACTAAGTTGCTGAGGCTGGCTTTGAACTTGTGATCCTCCTGCCTCAGCCTTCTGAGCCACTGGGATTACAGGCATGTGCCACTGCAGCCGGTTCTGTACTACACATTTGAAGATAGGAATTATGAAACATCTTTCTAGAAACAGCTTGTTCAGTGTTGACTCTATGCGGGACCCTGAGCCCTGGGGCTCTCTGCTGGTGATGTGGTAGCGTGAGACAGACAAGGTTCCTGCATTCGTGCGCTTTACATTCTAGCAGGAGTCACCGGCAGGTCCAGTTGAGGTGGTGCTCAGCGGTAACCGCACATCCAGTGAAATGAAGAGAGAAGGAAGAGGGGGCAGTGGGACAAATGTCTCCGTCACTTTACATCAACTACCTCAAAAATAAAAATGTTCCAGATACATCTTGAAAGACAAAGTATAACCATGGCTGCAAAACCCACATGTTACGATTCAGTGGAGGATGCCTATGTGACGGAAATCCAGCTGAAATTTTGAGGCTGCCTGGAACCCAGTCGTGGTGGGAAGTCTGTGCTCCAAGTTCACAGGAAGCATTGCAAGTGGACTTTCATGATATCCCAATGTCCCCTCACCCAGAGGCCTGGGTGAAGTGGGCCTGATGGCACCTACCTGGCAGCCGTCAGGCTCAGGGGATCTTAGTTCCCCATACACTGATAATCTGTGCTATCGTTTAAGGCAAATAGTTTCACACTGAAGCTGTTCTCTCTGTGACCCTTGCCCCAAAACTAGTTTGTAAACCTTTCCTTCAATAATGTCGCTGCTATATCTCTTAGCATAGTCAGAAAAATATTCTATACAGGATCAAAGAGTAAATATTTAGACTTGGGACACATACGGTCTCTGCTGCATTTTCTTAGATGCTGAGCATTTTTTTCTTTTGTTAATCCTTTAAAATGTAAAAAACATTGTTTAACACTCCGGCAGTACAAAAACCATCTGTGGACTAGGTTTGGCCTGTGGGTCATAGTTTGCCAACCAATGTCTGTTAAGTACAAATCATTTAGTAAATAAACAACATGTGTCTGTTTACTGAAAGCACAGAAAATTTCTAGAGTAATCCCTGTGGTAGGCAGTCTTCTAAGAATGAGGTTTGCTTAGGCAAACTCAGGACTCACGTACACACTCACACAGTCATGGATAGATACGTGCTCACACACCTGCCATAGAAGAATTCAATCTGATAAACTAAATGACACTGTGGTTCTCAGCCTGGCTATAGGCTATATGCAATCTGGAAATATTTTTGAAAATACCCAGGCTGAGGCCTCTTTGTAGACTAATTGAATCTGAATGTCTGGATGGGAGCCCAGGCACCTGTATTTTTAAAAATTCTCCAGGTGATTCTATTTTGCAGCTTGACTCAGTAAGAATCCATGTTTTAGAGCTGTGGTTCTCAAACTCAAGAGTGTATCAGAATCACCTGGGACCTTGTTAAAACACAGATTAGTGCCACACCTGCAAAATTTCTGTTTCAGTAGCTCTAGGTGGGGTCCTAGAGTTGCTTTTTCTAAAAATTTCCCAAGCATTGCTGCTGCTAGTCTAATATATCAGTCAGATTTTCATTGCTATGACCAAAATACCTGACAAGAATAACTTAGAACAGGAAAGGTTTATTTTGGCTCACGGTTTCAGCCATTTAGACCATGGTCATCTGGCTCCAGGGAAACATGATGGAAGAAAGTTTATTAAAAGCTGGAAAGCAAAAACAGGGTGGAAGAGGCCAGCAACAGATATAGCCTCCAAGACCACACACTCAGTGAACTACCTTCTCCAGCCACGCCCCACCTGCCTAGTTTCCACCACCTCCCAGCTAGTCCACTCAAATTATTAAATCATCAAAGAATTAACCCACTGAGGAGGTCACAGCCCGTATGGTTTAGATATGAGGTATCCCCCAAAAGCTCATATGTAAAATAATGTCAGAAAGTTGAAAGGCAAAATGATTGGGTTATGGGAGTGTGGACTTCTTCAGTGCATTACTTCCCTGAGAGAGATTAACAACTGGGTGGTAACTATGGGCAGGTAGGGTGTGGCTGGAGGAGGTGGGTCCCTGAGTGCATGCCTTTGGGAAATATATTTTGTCCTTGTTGAGCAGAGGTCTTGCTGCTTCCTGATGCCATGTCCTGACTATATTCCTCTAAGACACCCTTCCGCTAGATGTTCTGCTTCCTTCAGGTCCAGAGTAATGGAGTCAATCATCTATGGACTGAGACTTTTGAAAACATGATCCCCCAAATAAACTTTTCCTCCACTAAGTATTTTTGTCAGGTCTTTTGGTCCCAGTAGTAAATATATTGACCAAAACAGAGTCCTCATGATTCAATTGCTTCCCTCTGAAATTGCTGCGTTGCCTAACACATGAACTTTTGGGGGACATTCCAGATCCAACCCGTAATATCTAAGAGTTGCACTTAGGAGCCATTGCCTTAGAGATTGGGAAATGATTCCAAAAGAGAACTTTCCTTTAGCAGCAATTTCTTGGTTGGTTTAGTTGGGGGGGGGGGGTGTCTATTGGTGGATTTTCATTTTGTTTTTTCCTTAGTTTAAAAACTTCTAGTTTCAAGCTAAAGAAAGTTACGGAAGAACTTAAAGGCAGCAACCATGTTAAAACATAGAGTAAATCTTAACAAATATTTGTTTAATTTAGGTCATGGCAAAGTCTACTAAAATAAGGGAGGAAAATGTTTTGTCCTCTTAACAGAGAAGGAATAAATCCTGAGTAAATAACAAAGACATTTCAAAGACTGCTTTGAACATATCTCCCACGACTCACAGAATACCCATGATGAGGAAAATCCACCAAGGCTAACATCACCATTTGGAAGAGTTAGTAGATAATATTCTATGAGCCAAATATTTGGAGATCATCCAAAAGAAAAAATACACACAATTTCAAGATGCTAGAGGTGTGAGAACTAGAAAAACTGTATTGTCGGTAGAAAGTCTCATATATTAAACTCTACTTAATAGATTAAAATCCCATAAATGCTTTGTGGTTTCAGATGTTCCTCTCATCAATCCAGAGAACCTAATAAAACTTTGCTAAAAGTGTGATCCCAGGACCAGCAGCATAGTTATTGTTTTCGAGTTGGTTGAAAACCGGGCCTCATTATGACTACTATGGGCCACAGATCCTTTTGCCTTCACGGGTCTTCTCTTCCTTAAAGAAGACTGAAAATTATATTTTATGATGAGGCTAATTTAAATATATTAATACCATGTAATAAAATTTTTCTTTAGCCTAGATTTTTCCTTCTGATTAAAAAACAATTTAAACAATTACATATGGCCCTGAATCCCTGAAGCACTCTGAGCACTGGGTATTGGGCGTAACTGGCAAGTTGGCCCATTCAAGCAGAGTGTTAGGTTCCACCTCAGAGTCATCAAGTCAGAATCCACATTTTAGTAAAATTGCCATGATACTCAATATATTTGACTGCCCAGAATAGTTCACAAAAACCACTGGGTTCCTGGCATCGTTTTTGTATAATACTGGTGATTATGCACATCATTGCATGAAAACATTGGTGATTTTAGAAGACTCGATTGTGAGTTGAAGCACCCATTATTCACTGAACATGAACTAGCGTTAGAAAATAAATCTAAGCATTTTTCACTCTGCTTTTCCAATAACATTCATGAGCACAATTAAAAAACCATACATTTGTATTGAAATATAGCTCCACATCTAAAGAAAAAATAACAACTCACTAATATGGACTTTATTACCAAAAGCTAAGCTCAATTTTCTTCTTCTCTGAATTCTTCAGTCCTGTCAATAATTTAATAAATTTAATAAAGTTAATAAATTATTTTAAAAGTTCTAAAGAGGGCTAGGGTTATTGCTCAGTGGTAAAGAGCTTGTCTATACCTGGGTTCAATCCTAAGCACTGTATCGAAAGAAAAATAAAAGGTTAACTCAAAATAGATCATAAATTTAAATGTAGAACACAAAATTAGAAAACTTCTAGAAGAGAAAATCTTCTCTCTTCTTTTGTGGTGTCTTTTTTTACCACAATCACAAAATCATGTATCATGAAAGAAAAAATAAGTGGGACTTGATTTAAACTTAAACTTCTTCCTTGAGAAAGACACTATTAAAGAAATAAAATGAGAAGCCACAGATTGAAAGAAAATACTTCAAAAATACATATCTAATGAAGAACCGGTAGTTAAAATATACAAGCTCTTAAATAAAACAAGAGAACAACCCAATTAAAAATCATCAAACCATATGAGCAGACATGTCACTAAAGAAGATATACAAGTGGCAAAAAAGTAAATGAAATATATAATAATAAGATATATAATGTTCAATATTATATATCTTTAGGGAATTGCAAGTTAGAACAAAGAAGCACCACTAGACACCTCCTAGAGTGATTAAAATCCCAACTGCTGATACCAACAAATCCTCTAAGGATGTAGAGCAACATGAACTCTTCTTTATCATTGGTAAAAATACGAAGTGGTACTGCCAATTTGGAAACAATTTGACTTTTTCTTATAAAGTTAAATATATTCTTATCATGCCATCCAGCATTAGCACTCCTGGGTATTCACCCAAATGAGTTGAAAGCCTACGTCCATACAAAAACCAGCACACAAGTGTTCATAGCAACATTTTTCCTAATCACCTAATATTGGAAGCAACCTACTTGTCCTTCCATAAAGAGGTAATTGGCTAAACTGTGGCACAGCGGTAAAAGAGAATGTTATTTGTGAATAAAAAGAAATAAGCTATCAGCCATGGAGGAAACTCAACTGCATATTCCTAAGTAAAACAAGTCAATCTGAAAAAGCTACTGTTTCTATCTGTATGGCATTCTGAAAAAGTCATGACCATGAGATAGGAAAAAGATCAATGGCTGTCGGGGTCTTGGGGGAAAAAGGGAGAGATAAATACATAGTACCCTGGGGATTTTGAGAAGGTGGAACTGTACAGTATGATGATACAATGACGGACGTATTTGCATGCCTGCCACCACCAAGACAAACACCATGCTGCACCTGTCAAATCTATAGAGCTACACAGCAAAGAGTTTGTCACTTTTAACAAACACGCCACACCAATGCAAGATCTGTGCAGGGGAGGAAGCATGTATGGAAACTCTCAGTCCAATTTTTAGTGGGTGGCATAAGCTCAGAGCTGTCCCCAATAATTCCTCCTAGAAACTATCGCTCCGTTCATGCTGTTGAAATCATCAATCATTTTTAGCAAAACAAAGTGAAATGACACAACCAAGTCCCAGAATTAATTCTTGACTATCTCTGGACTTCGGACCACACATACAACTACTGTGTAATAAAGAACATGCTGTATGAATAATCAGGGCTACTGTATACTTAGAAATACACCCACCACTTTACATTATTTTATTTAATCTTCACAACAAGAGACATAGGTTGTAACAGAACCTTCTATGGGAGTGGGAGAAGGACTTCAGAGCTACAGCGTAATTTCTTTAAAGTTACATACCTAATTAATATGAGAGTTGAGTTTCAAACTGTGATCTCCTGCACATGAACAATTATACTCTTTCTATGCATTTTTTTCAATTCTGTGGGAATACCTTGGGATTTTGTGTATGAGTGCCGTTTTACATTTGTACAGAGTACTTAAAACATTTCTCTGCAAGATGCCTATATGAATTCTCCAAAAATTAATATTCTCATTACAACTCTCTTGTTCATTGGTATTATAGCTGAATGCAAACCTGTTGAATTTAAATATGCCCTGCTCCAATCAAATGTAGCCTGCATCTTATTATTTTGGATCCTACATAGCAGCAGGTCCTGGGACAGGGTCAAGATTAAGACAAGTCACAGTTCTCTGTTGAGGATCTAAAAGGTATAATTTTCTCAAGGAAATTAATGGATGAAAAGGAATCAGGAATATCTGGAAGATAAGCAAAAAGTCAAGAATTAGGTGATCCACTCACTGCACAAGGTGAACAATCTAGGAATAAATAGAGCAGCCCACAAAAACAGAACTCAAGACAGCAGGGAGGAGAGTGGAGCTACTTGGATCCACTCAGCTACTGAGCTACTCAAAGCTTTTATAAATTTCCTGATAAGAGCAGATTTGTGGGTTGGAATATATGCAACTCACCTGTCTGGAATGAACACACACAGAGGAGGACAGTTCCTGTGATCTTCTTTTCCTAGCGACGAAAGCAATGCTATTGTTAAGATCGGGCTCTGTGCCAAAGTATTATCACTATCCTGCAATATATTCTCTCAAATAACAGCTAGGAAAACTCACTGAAAAAGCAGTGTCAGCCCCATTTACAGATGAGGAACTGCATCCCCAAAGCTCCAACAGCTTCCTGGTAGTATGAGCCAGGAGTCAGAGACAAGTCCTGTTAATTCCCAAACAGGTGATCTAAGTCATGCTAGTATATTGCCTTGCTTCTGAATATTGGGTGGTCACCAATGACTGACCTCTTATATTTTATAAAGATCTGTTTTATCCATTTGGACACTATTAATGGCCTGAATTAAAATGGGTTGGCCTTTTTGTGGGATGAAGCTTTAGCTGGTAGAAAGCATGGCAGATTTGCACCAGGGTAGTGAAGCCTTTACGTAATGAGATACAAAGACTCCATTGACCTCACCGTCCACTGGCAGCAGCAGGAACCCCATCCTATTACCCTTTTGTGTCCCTGGCAATGAGCACTTTGCCTGAAACTAAAAAACAGTTGAACAGATGTCTAATAGTGGAATCGTATAGACACGTTATTAGCATTATAATTACAGGAATGGACTCAAAGTCAAACTTACTAGTGCTCAAATCCTAATTCTACTGGTTCACTGTCTAACTTTGGTACAAACTTTCCTGAATCTCAATGTCCTTATCGATACTACAGTACACCATGATACTTACCTCATATCGTTGGAATGCTTAGAATGAGATTAAATATTTACAGCATTTAGGGCAGTGCCTTAAATGCAATAAATAATAACTGCTGTCTCTTCATTTTCTTTTCTATCTATTGCTTGACAGACCAAAAAAAAAAAAAAAGAGAAAGAATTAGAAAAAAATTTCCTATTAAGTATACACTACGTATTACAATAGTTTTAACATTGAAGTATATATGGCTATGACTGATATTAACTAACCTATCTTGTTTAGAGTATTCATTTTGAAATATAGTCATGATTTTTTTTCTCAAGGAGTATTAAAGTTCTTTAAACAGCAAAAGTAATCTTTGCAAATTGGAATCCCAGTCCCACAAATCTGATATGCGTCCGTCCTTTGAATTCCATCAATCCTCTTTTCTCCAAGCTGTGCCTGCTTTATGAAAGTCACAGCAAAACAGAACTCCGATTTGTCAGTTACACTTCATAGATATGAGGGCACACAGATAAAATCTATTAGGCCAGCAGGGCACCCATTAATGTTCCAGTGGCAGTAATTAAATCCGGATGGAAAAATAACTACAAATATTTCCCCAAAATTGAACCAGATGTTTTGGCAACTGGATGAAGGAACAAACCTGAACCACTCCACATGCCATGGGCAAAGGCTCTTGAGCAGGAACCTTCTGTAAGCCTCGAAGCCTTGGACTGCATGCTGTCTCAGTCTGCTGGTGTTGTTAAGTAACAGCAAAAAAGCAAAAAAAAAAAAAAAGCAATCAATCGGGGGAACTGTAAATTTACTAAAAACCCTTCTAATAACAAGGCAGAATGACTAACACATCTGCATTTCCCCATGGGAGGCCTCCATCAATTCACGGTGGTGCTCCAACTTAGTCATGCCTCATGGATCATCCTTCCAGGTAGCTTACCTAGGGTACGATTTCCTAATTAATAGGCAGTAAAAATATTAATTATTGCCATTTTCATTTAATGTTCAATTAACAAATGAAAACATAAAATGCAATTCATGGCTGGCCAAAGGTGACCTGAGGGACCCCTGAGTAACCAGCATCCTTCTATTTCTCTCTCTGAGATTTTCCACCTTATTTTGCTTTTCTTAGACACCTACTCTGACCTACTTCCACTTACAGTAGTTCATTTAAATATCTTGACAAAATGTTTTCCAGCAAGGCAGAGCTCATTCTAATCCTGGCTTTTATATCTACCATGAAGCTGTCATGATATCCTGTCATGAAATGAGATGAGAAGAGTTATTTGAACCGTGGAGACTTAAATTAATAACGGTGGCGCTGGTTTCCATCAGCAGGGCCAGCAGCCGTGGGTGGAGGAGCCCTGGAGCAGCTGGACGTTAATTCAGTGCAGCGCGCCTTGAACCTCCAGAAGGGAGGCATAAGAAGCTGGCCAGCCGTTGCCTCCACACAGGACTGTGGAGCCACACTGAGTGACGCCGGCCACCGTCTCCTTCGGCTGGTGAATTTCCTTCTGTCAAGTCAATTGCTACCCTGCTAAATATCTTATTAGAGTTAATTTATCTCCAGTGTTAAGGAGGTTAACGACACTGTTATTTTCTCTGCTACTGAGTTTTCCTGCGCCTCCGCAGGATAATATTTCCAGTAACCTTCTCGCAGGGAACAATCACAGAGACGATGTGCCTGGACAATAAATAACCTTTAAAAAAGAATGCGTCCTTCAGAGAAAGGAAATCAAGCCAAATAATATTAATAGCAGAGGCTACGGAGTAAACAGTTTTCATCCATGGAAAGAGACAGTAACATGGTCACATGTCCTGTTAAAACACAATATTTCACAAAAGCCTGCCGAAAGGTCTGAAGTTAGAATTACAAGCAGTTCAAATTGAAATTGGCAGGTGAGAGTTACAGATATTTTTAATTAGCCTTTATAATTCAGCTTGCTTTATTTTTCCATCATGCATTGCTTCATAGACCTGAAGCTTCCATGGTGGAGCCGCACATTTAAGAGACACATTTTCTGAACTCTCTCAGTACTGAAAGGTCATATGATCAAATCAAAGAATGTCCCCAACGGTGACCAACAGTCTGTTTCTCTTTGCCTCCCCTCTACCCACCACAATTCATGGCTGGTATCATGATTTGTTAATATGGTAGCAACTAAATTTTAAAAATCACATGTACACAAGTCCATGTTGTTATAAACATAGTTTAGGACATGTTTATTCTAAAAATTTCTTTCTTTTTATTTTATTCTTTTACAATGCTGGGGGTTGAACCTGGAGCAAGTGCCCTGCTGTTGAGTTATACCTCCAGCCCTAGAACATTATTTTTAAATATTTAACTAATGTAACCAGCAAGACATTTCTCTGCAATTTGATGAGTCTCATACTGAAAAGACAGATCGTGAAATTTGGGGGTAGGTGATCAGTTCATAACTATATTTTAGAGTTAGCCTTCTCTTTTCCTTTTAAAGTCCTGGTCTGATTCCATCCACAGAGAGAAAAAATATCTGCTATTCCTGGTCTTTTGCCAACCAACAAATTCCCAAATACCACTACAGCAAGTGATTCCCAATATAAACTGCAGTGTAACATGAATAAAAATTTAAATGACCCTTCAGTCTCTTTATATTCTTTCATTTGAGCAATAGTTCTGAGGTGGCAGAAACAAGTGCTCAAATGTTTTCCTGTCACCTCTTATCTTACTTCTGCATAAAAACATGTGGAACTTCCCCCACGACAGCTCTAAGCCATTGCTGAGTTCAGACTGAACTCTCTTTCTCTTTTATTTAAATAGGTATCTGTTTTTCTTGTCCCTTGTCACTCCCTCCTGCCTTACATCACCTGTTTGCTTCTTGGGGCAGTCTTTTCCCACAAAGAACTTGAAATGTAATCATCTCATGAGAGTTACAATATACAGGAGTTTGTACAAAATTCAAAGATGGGCTGAAATTCCAACGCTGAGTCACCAAGGTATGCTCCTTAGCTACGGGATCTGCCCTTTTGCGCCACTCTTGCCGAATACAATGCAAACTCCCACATGTTGCCATGATCTGGATGTGGTTCAAGGATGTCCCCCTACAGGTTCAAGTGTTGAGAGCTTGGTCCTCAGGGTGGTGCTGTGTAGAGGTGAGGCCCAGTGGGAGGCCCTTAGGCCATCCAAGGTGCTATCCTGAGAGGGATGAGGTAGCACTAGTGATATTCCTGAGTTGGTCTCCAGAGGCTGTTTCTACATAAGGAGCAAGCCTGCCTGCCACCTTGTCTGGCTCCTGTCTGGCAATGTGACCTCTCAGTTCCACAGAAGCTCCTGTCATGATGTCTTTCGCCATTACTCCCTCACTGGAGGCCAAACTGATGGGGTCACCCAATCTTGGACCTTCAGCCTTCAAAATTATGAGCTAAATAGACCTCTTTTCTTCAAAGCTAGCCTGCCTCAAATATCTCACCAATAGTAAGGAAAGATGCACTAGTGCATATACTTTATTAGAACATAAGGGGGTTTGTGTCCTCAACTTCTACGATAACTCCTAAATAATCGGAATTGTAAATGTTGGTTCTAGGAATGCCAATAGCCACATAGACATTCATGTATGCACATAAATTCTCCCCTCGTCTTTTGTTGGATAGCTTTCTGAGTCATCCATTTCTCTTTTATCCCCCTCTGCATATACCATGATTTCCACAGAAAATAAAAATTAACATTAATTCAGTATCCAACAAGTACCTTTATGAATCCTAATTACAACTAGGAGAGTATGTGCACTTATCCCCACTGAGGCTAGGTAATTGTAAGGATCACGCAGCTGCTAGTGCAGACTGAGTGACTTCAAAGCTTGTGCTCTTCATATGACATCTCTTTGTCTCCCAATTTTGTGCTCCTTGTGTGGCAATCTCCATCCTGGGAAACAGCCAACATCTTCAGGCTAAACATTAGCCCAGACCCAAACATTTCATCCGTTTTGACATTGGTCATTAACTCTGAGCACCTAGAGGTATCTGTTTGGATTGTGAATCACTGTGTTTTGAAAAACCATCCCCATGTCCCTGGTAAAAATTAGAGACGTGAAGGTTAACTTAGTCATTCCCATGAGTACTGTGGCTTAGGTAGTATATTTCTTCTATTGTACTATCGCAAAAATATGTTGTTGTTTGCAAACAAAAACAAACACTTGAGTTAATTCAAGCTCTAGTGATTCAGAAGCATAACTACTAAATAAATTGAATGGGGAGGGTAAAAAAATTAAGATTGGAAAACAGGAAGAGGGCAGGAAGTTGAGGGCTGTGAGGCTGAGAAGAACAATATCACTACGGCCACTATATCGCTCTGCCACAGGTAGCTACTAACACCACGGTGCCCATAACTTCATCTGGCTGTACCCTCTTAGTGCAAGACCACCCACTTGACCTTCAAAGTCCTGGAGAGAATGTTAGATAGCAGAGCCTGGGTTTCCTGTCCTGCCTTCCATCTGGTCTGCAAGGGATGGAGAGAAATTGGATAGATTTTGTAATTTAGGACCGGCCTTGCTTCCCAGTCAAGATTTGCACAGGGGAGACCCATCAAAACCAGGAAGGAGGTTCTTCTGCTGAGCTTTAAAAACAAAAAATAAAAATGAATTTAAAAACACAGTTGCTCACTCCAAATAGCTTTGAAAAACTCTTTCCAAATGGTTCTACTCACTATAAAAAAATTCACATATATTTGAATTATTAAAAAACATAAAGAGACGAATCATGATTTCTTAGTTTATAAATGTGTTTGTTGTTGTTTGGTTTTAAACATTAATACTTATATTCAGTCATTTGTTTTTGATCAGTATTTCAACTCATGCAAATGTGATGTAGGAGAAACTTTTATACATACATCTTCTCATTATCGCACCTTGAAAACATGGGAAAATGTTGCCCTTAGAAAACTGAGCACTCGCTAGGGAGCTGTGACCTGGTGGGGATGAGCTCTGGAATCCTTCTTCCCCATTGGTGTCTCACCCCTTAACCTCTCTGGCATCTTTGTTCTAAAACCTATTTCCTCGATTGTGTTGGGACCGATAACATGCTAGACATTTCTAAGGACAAAATATAGTACTTTCTGGCATATAGCAAATACTCAGTGATTATTAAACTGAAGAGTTTATCTTTTTATAGGATTGCATTCAGTGATTATAAACTGTTGATCATCACCAATTCCTCTTGTAGCCACTCTGTGCTCATAAGAGCGAACCTATATCCTCAGTACTTCTAAACAGGCAGTTCTAAGTAGGGTTTCCTTTATTGAGTTCCAAAACTTAAACCACAACTACAAACACATCCATGTCTCATGTGTTCTTCCTTAACCTGTTACTGAGATTTTCTCTGAATGAACTCATTTTACCTGAAGAACTTCACTAATTGATAAACCATCAGAAGTCAGGGTACCTTCGTTGTTCAAAGCCTTTGAACAGGCTAATGACTAGGGTGGGCACAAAAAACAGGCACATTGAACTTCCTGTACTCTTGAATGTAGTTGTAGAGCAAGGTACAAAGGCAGCCGTGCGTACACTTTCACCAGCAGTAAGGTAACAGTGTCAATCCTACATCTGAGCACACTAACCAATAAGGGCTGTCTGAGCTCTTATTGACCAATGAAATCCATCATCAGCAGGGATGAAGGACACGAGAGTTCATGCAACATTTGATCTTCAGAAGGAGAGTAAAGAAAGAATATAATGTGAATAAGGAAGACAAGAAAGGAAAGCCACCGAGCCAAGTGAGCTTAGATAAGGCAGCATGGAGTGGGCGTGTTGTAGTGTGCGCTCAATATCCCTAGCTTTCTGCAAACCCGAGAAATCCATGGATCCCCCATTTCCCATCACTAGAGTGAATTTCTTATCTTCTTCACTGGGCTCCCTGAAAATTAATGTTGATGTGTCATGTGGTCACACAAAGTTCCTGACAATTTCTCTCATCTTGAATTTACATACTAATCACAGCCATCAAACTATTTTTGAATTGTATTACTACACTTTCTCTTCCAATTTCATGAAGGCATGTCTCAAACTGTTTAGTTTTTTAAAAATTATTTTCTAGAAAAAATGGCTCTCGGATCCCTGGGGGCACCTTTCATATCGTCGCCCTAGGGCTTTCCTGCATCTCAGCTGACTCATCCTCATGGAACTGGAAGGAAATGCTCCAGAGGGAAGCTTGCATTCACAATAGGGAAGGTAGCTCAGGGACTTTAATTTAGATGCCAAGAGGGTTCTTAGCAAAAAGCATTTTGTTAGTCTTTGAGTGAAATGTTATTTTTACAATGCCAGCGCTGGTGACTGGGCAGTCCCTGCAGTACTAGAAGTAGGAAGCTAATTTTCACAGTGATTCAGCCGTCATTGCTTGACTAGGTGTTTACTGTCCTGATCTCATCAGACGACAGTTGATTATTTTTCTCAGTAAAATCATAAATGTTTTTTCTCCTCTTGCATTTTATGTTCCTCATTTGGAATGCCTAGTGATCTGGTACTTAAAGTCTACCTCCATTCCACATTGCTTTACAATCACATTGAATGGGCTGCCTGGGTAGTAACTGCACACCTCAAGATATTTCAGTCTTTGGTTTCTTTCTTTCTTTCTTTCTTTCAAAAGAGAGGGAGGGTGGGAGAGAGAGAGAGATAGAATCAATTTTATTTATTTTTTTCATCTGGCCTTTGCTTCCCCAACATTTAGTTGTGTATGTGGTGCTGCGGTTCAAACCTGGGTCTTCATGCATGCCAGGCAAGCACTGTAATCACTGAGCTACTGCTCCAGCCCCTCAGTCTTTGGTTTCTTAATTCATTTTTATACTATTTATATTTTTTCACCTTTAGAAATTGGTTCTTTAGTCAGGCACAGTGGCATATGCCTGTGATTCCAATAGCTCAGGAGGCTGAGGCAGGGGGATCTCAAGTTCAAAACCAGTCTCAGCGACTTAGCAAGGCCCTGAGCAATTTAGTGAGACTCTGTCTCAAAATAAAAGATGAAAAAGTGTAGGGATGTGGCTCAGTGGTTAAGTACCCCTGAGCATCCCAGATACAAAAAAAAAAAGGTTATTTAAGAATGTTGCCAGTATCACCACAGCCACAACCTCAGTTGCATTGGATCACATCAAGAGTCTCAACACGAGCTGGAGTGGTGGCTCAGTGGCTAAGGCACTTGCTGAATATGTGCAAGGATGCAGGTTTGAATCCCATTATGCAACTGAGTGTTGGAGCAACCAAAACCAGATGAAAAACTAAATAAAACTGATTCTCTCTCTGTCTCTCTCCCTGTCCATTTCTCTTTTTTTAAAAAAGTCTCAAGACTTTTGCTTTTACAGCATAAGAGTACTTAAAGGACAGTGGAGACTTGCTTTTCCAGTTGTATGGCAAATATGTATGCTGCAGTTAGCAGAGATGTTCTGAGATGAGTAGAACTCTATCAAGGTTACTGAATTCACACCACGAAGGAGGCTCTCAGGCTCAGAAAGCACTAACGCTTTATTTAAAGAACTCTTAGGAACCTGGAGTAAAAGATGCATGTTCACAATTCAGTGTGCCCATGGCCACCAATAAATGTGGAGCAATATCCCTCTGAAACAAGCGTACAGCGTGTGTTAGGAAAGAAAATGACGAACACAAGAAAATGGAGTGTGTTCATTTTAAACACCTTTGTACAGCGGTCTCTGACCTATTTTTGTTTAAGAGGATTTTTTCTCAGTCGAATTCTCAGTTACCCTCCTCCCAAGTCAGAGATTGGCCATTTCCAACAGGTAGGTGGGAGGAAGAAAGAGTGGCTGCCTTATTTCAAGTGTTCTTTGCTCTCTTCACTTATTCAGCAAACATACATTGAAAGCTTGCTCTGGTTCCATTACGCTCCATTCTGTCCTTGCCGACCTCCCCAAATCCTAACGGAAGAGCCCATAGGGAGAGGAAAACAGATTGAGATGAGGAGATGCACAATGCGGTGAACGCTTGCCTATGAACACTTGGCTCTTACAAAAATTAAATCAAAATGGATCAAAGACCTGGATATTAAACCAACAACTTTAAACTTACTAGAAAAAGAAGTCAGGTCATCACTACACCATATAGGAGTCGGCCGCTACTTCCTTAACAAAACTCCCATGGCTCAACCTGTAAAATCAAGAATGAATGAATGGGATGCAATTAAACTAAAAAGCTTTTGCACAGCTAAAGATTTAGTCAAGAACATCAAGAGAGAACCTACATAATGGGAGAAAACCTTTGCCTGCTACACCTCGGACAAAGGGCTAATATCCAGACTATACAGGGAACTAAAGAAACTAAAGTCCAAACCCACAAATAATCCAATCAATAAATGGGCTAAAGATCTCAAAAGGAACTTCTCTCCAGTGGAAGTCCAGAAAGCCCATAAATATATGAGAAAATGCTCTAAATCATTAGCTATAAGGGAAATGCAAATCAAAACTTCAATGAGATACCACCTCCCTCCTGATAGAGTGGCAAAAATGAAAAATTCTAACAATAACAGATGCTGGAGGGGCTGTGGGAAAAGAGGAACACTGCTACACTGCTGGTGGGACTGCAAACTGGTTCAGCCACTATGGAAAGCAATGT
>PVKS010003163.1:0-32825 GCA_004027875.1 Aplodontia rufa | reverse complement strand
TACATATATACAATGGAATACTACTCGGCCATTAGAGAAGACGATATTATGGCTTTTGAAATCAAATGGATGGAGATGGAAGTAATTATGCTAAGTGAAGTATCCCAATCTCAGAGACTCAAGGGCCGAATGGTTTCCCTCATCTGTGGAAGCTAGAATACATGGGGAAGCAGTAGGTTAAATGACTAACCTAACAATAACTTCAAATTGTGTGTTTCTCAGCGTAATAGGGGGATGGCTCCCTAGGATATTTGGAGGCGTAGGGAGGAGGATGGGGTCGGGGGAGGGTATTTGAAGAACTCCTAGGATACTGGAGAATAGGAATATAGGGGAACCATCTCAGAAGCAGATGTCATTCCTCCATGAGATACCCATTTAATGCAAGAGTTCTGGGGGAAACCAACAGGTGAAACCCAAGGTGGTCATCCATGTTTTGGCATTACCCCTGGATAACTATGTATATATACATTGGTCATTGATGGTTTGATAACATTTCCCCCTCAATTGTATCTCTATATACTCTTAATAAAAAAAAAACACTTGGCTCTTAAAAATTGAGAATTTTTTAACCAGATGTGTTAGTTTTATCTACTGTGTAGCAAGTTACCCTCGACCTTAGCATAAAGCAGAAAATACATGCTATCGCCACTTCCTGTGGGTCGGGAATTCAGGTGTGGGTTAGTTGGGCGCCTCTGGTCTCTCGATGCCCTCAAACTGCCAGCTGAGATGTCAATCTGGTCTGAAGGCTTAGCGTGGGGCGGGACTGGCCCCAAGTTCCCTGTGGCAGTCCCCAGGTCCCTGCTAGTTGTTGGGCTACAGGCTTCAGTTTCTTGCTGGTTGTTGGCCACAGGCCTTACTCTGTTCCTTTTCACCTGGGCTTCTCCATTGGCTATATCATGGGATAGCTTCTGGCATTCCTCAGAGCACGCAAGAAAAAAGAAAGCTCAAGATGAGAGCCGTGGTCTTTTTGTACTAAACATCAGAAATGGGATCTCATTGCTTTTGCCATATTCTATGTTAGAAATGAGTCACTAGTGAAGCTCACGCTCAGGCAGTGAGAAATGCACAAGGGTATGAACTCCAAAGGGTGAGAACCCCTGAAGACCATTTTAGAGGCTCCACACCACACCACCTGGTGGCCTGGAGTCGTGGAGACCAGTTTCTTTGCTTGAATCTTGTCTGGTAAGAGGTACAAAGACCAGACATTGGGTTTCTAGAATGGCCAAGCTAGCTGAGTGCCAATATGTCCTGGTTCATCCAGGAAAGTCATAGCTTAAGTCTATTGTCCTAGTGCAATTATGAATACCCTCATTTGTTATCAAAAGTGGCTAAATCTGAATGCCACATTACACTCTAGGTGTCAAATAAAACTTTCCATGCTGATGGAAATGTTTCAAACCTGTGCTATCCAGTATGGTAACTACTAGCCATGTGTACTTACTGACCACTTGAATCTTGCCCAGCACAATGGAGCAACTGAATTTTAAATAATATTTTATTTTAATCAATTCTAATTTGAAGAGTTACATGTAGTCAGCGACTGCTGCGTTGGACAGCATTCTATGTTACTCTAGCAATTATCTTTTCAGTGGACTGGACAACCTGAGATAGGAGATGTTCAGTTTGGCCTCTGTCTGCTCAGGGTGTATTGTGTTAATGCTCTGGGCATTAAGTGAAGAGCAGTCCCTATTGAGGGACATCAGCCTTCACAGAAGCTTTGAATGTCCCCCTCATCTTTACTTCCCCCAATTCCATTCATTCTACAATTACACTGATCAGAATGCTATCCTCTGATGCTATCTCCCAATAGAACTGCTCTTACCAAGGTCATGAATGACCTCTAAATTTGAAAGAGTCCATTGATTTTTTGAAATCAGATCTTTCTAAATTTCCAATCATTCCCAATCTCTAATTTTTCATCATCATCCCTAATTCTCGAAACACTTTTCATGTAGTATCTATGACACTCATCTGTATTAGCTTTCCTCCTCCCTCTTGTCTTCTTAATTAGCATTTACTCTTCTACCTGTCCTCTAAATATAACCATCTTGATGGATTATGTCAATTCTTACTTCAAAACCCCATCATCTATTTCTGTCTCTGCTTCATTCCATAAGTCCAAACTACCACCCCCTTATCCATCATCACACTCTTATAATTGGTGCTTTAGCTTCTTCTCTTGTCTTTCTCCATGCAGTGGACAGTGATATTTTTAAATGTCACCTCACTCCACTGTTTAAATGCTTCATAATGACCTACAAATTCCACATGACCCAGCTCTAGGCTCCCTTAGAACTTTATCTCCTACCATTCTCCCTGAACTCCAGCCAAAAACTTCTTGTAGTTACTTAAATATATCAAGTGCTTTCCTGCCTTGGGTAAATCTTTGCTTGATCTGTTTCCTGCTCTTGGAATTTTCTCTCTTACCTTGAAAAACTCCTCTTTCTCTCTGTCATTTCTCAAGTCATGACTGGTGGGATCACCCCCATCTAATTTGTGTGTCTTTTATTTTCTTGGACTATTCCAGTCTTTCTTTGATAGCATTTATCATATCTTACTGAGTTCATTCATTGAAGGCATGAACTTCCCCTGTGGAATGTAAGCTCAGTTACTGAAGGATTTTGTCTGGCTTGTTCCACATTGTGCAAATTGTAGAGCACAGTGCCTGGCACACACTAGGTGCTCAACTGATCTTTTGATAGTTGAATGAGTTGCTTTCTCTAATGTTGTACACCATTTGAGATTAGCCTTAGACCCTACCTCAAAGTCTTCTGAGCAGTTTAATATTTTATACTCTTCGATAATTCTTCTATGTATCCCAGTCAAGATTTTCTAATCTGTTTTTAACTCTTTGACAGTTCTCAAGTTTGGAAAGTTGACAAAAAGTCAAGGCCATCTGGATGAAGGTTCAAGAGCATAGGACTCCACCTGAGTCTGATTAGACTGTGCCCATGATTTGACTCCTTAAGACCACACTCTCAGCTCTAAGCACCTCCCCAATCATCTGCTAAGAATCACATGCCTCATACCTTTTGCTTCTAAAATCAGTTACTAAATCAGCCTATAAATCTGTCTGTATCCTGTTGCACCTCTGGATGCCCCATTTCAGGATGAACTTGTACCCTTGCTTTCTTTGGCTTCCTAAGAAGTTTGATTGGTTCTCTGGAATTTTCCATTCCAGATGTGACTACTGTGAACTTAATATTAGTTGCATAGCCTACTTTGACTCAGCCCTGGTGTTTCTGCCTCTCAGCTTCTCTGTCCACCTTCCTTGGTCCCCTTGCCAATGCATACTCAGTGTCAGCCTGACTCTGCTCTGGAATGGCCAAGTCCTGCCTTCCACTATCTGTCTTCAGAAGGCCACTCAGGCCATGCCAGAACATTTTCTCCTCTTTTACATATTGCTTTGAGTTTCACTGGTTCACAGGAAAAAAGGAAAACAACAAATCTGGTGTAAAAGTTGAGTAATAACCCATCAATTTGGAGCACTGGGAAGGACACTCTTCCAGCAGTTGAGGTATTCACCAGTCTTTGCTTTCTATATTTTTGACATTCTCTAATCACTCATTACTGTCCACTACAGTTTATATCACATGGGTTCAGTGCTTATCTACCTAGAGAACCTCTGAGATCCTGTTCTTCCTTGTATTTCTGTCCACAAAGGCTGACTCAAAAGACTAGAAAAATCTGCTGCTTCATTGTTATAATTTCCTCATTGTTTCATAACAAAGAGCGATATCTTCTTCATAGACTGTTTCCAGAACAAATCCTCCTTTCTCTTATTATATTCTGCACTGTAAAACTATGTTTCTATAAAAACATATCCATATGCATATTCATTAAGTATTCCATTAATACAAACGTGTCTCACCAGCATAGATTCTCCATTCTCAATGCAATTAACATGCTGTTCAATTCCCAACACCGCTGAGGTCTCTTCTCTGTAGCTCAATGCCACTGTGTGGAGATTTCAGACTGAGTCACGGTGGATCACAGAGTGACTCTGAATAACTTACTTCAGCTTCCAAAATCTGTTTTCTCATCTACAAAATGGGCATAAACAGTGCCAGCTGCCCTGTAGGGTCATTTAGCAGAATGTGGGTACAAGTGCATAGGTCAGCTTTAGGTGGCTGTGACTGAAATACCTGACAAGACCAACTTAGAGGTGGAAAAGTTTATCGTGGCCCACACTTTCAGAGCTTTGACTCAGTGGTAGGAACATCATGGGAAGGCCATGATGCAAGAAAGCTGCTCAGACCATTGCATCCAGGAAGTGCTGAAGAGAAGATACAGCGGTCGGGGCACGCGCCATGCCTGCCTTCCTTCAATGAGGCCCCACATCTTAGTAGGTCAGTCAGTCATCATGGATTAATCTATTGGTGAGGTCAGAGCCCTAATGATCCAGTTAGCTCCCCAAAAGCCCCACCCAGGAACACATGAGACTTTGGGGGACATTCTAGAACCAAACCATCACTCCAAGTGACAGGAATATTGAAAATTCACACCAACATCTCTTCTCTCTAGTGATGGTGACCAAATTACACTAAAGCAAACATCTTTGTTTTAGGAAGAGTCTCCTAAGAGCCTGACTTAAAGTTACACTAATGTAAAGTGAATAGATTCCCACTGTCTGAGACCACAGGTGTAACAAAATCTTGCATGAATCAGTCAAGCCAGAGGCCTTCAATATGAAAAGGAGATCACTAGGGAGGAGCAGATCCATTTGCACAAGGGGTCCAGAGCAAGGACAGCCTAGGAGGCACGCTTGTTAGTCAGGAGTGACATGATACCACCGTGACTTGCTGGCTCCCAACTCAGAGAAGAGTGCAGATGCCAGGTTGGTGCCATGGTGTGCTTGAGGCCCAATAGCTGATTGATGGGGTCTGAGCTAAGGAGCAACAGATATGAACAAAGTATGTCATCAATGTATCTTGGGACTAGACACGGAGGACAGCGAGCATTTCCCAGCAGCAGCATGCAAGCCTTGCCTTTGGACCACCAATCTTCAGAGGAAGCATCTAGGCTCCAAGAAGCAACAAACAGTACTTGACCAGTCCACTGCTTCTTCTTCTGCACCCTCTGCTCCTTTTCCCCTGGGGACAATCCCGTTAATAACAATGTTCTGTATAGAAATAGGATTTTTTTCAGATTTTGCCTGTGTGCTTTTCCCGGAATGCACTGTATGCACAAAGTGTTCCAGGTCATCTGAGGGGCTCCCAGCCTCCAACCAAGGCCCAGAAGAAAAGTGAACCTTCTGAGAAACACTTGGAACTCCTTAACTCTGAAACAACATGGTGTACGGAGGTGTTTAGACAGCATTAGTCTAAGGAATACCTTCAACTACTCAGCTCTGAGTTTTCATGTCAAAACCTGTATCAAGGCCTTGTGGCAACCTCTTAGTTACCATTTCCAGTAGAAAATAGTAGAGAATAACCCAGATACCACTGACTCCAGAGTCCTGCAATTCACCTCTGAAGTGGCTGCCTTGGCCTGTGTGACCAGGAAAGATCCAATTTTGGGATCTGGGGATTTCCACTGTCAGCCAAGTTTGGGGCCTTCAGCTGCCTCCTCAACATCATGCCCCATGGGCTGAAGTGGTGGCTCAGAGGTTGCCTGGCATGCCCAAGGATGCGGGTTCAAACCCCAGTACCACATACACCACGAAGTGTCGGAGCAACAAAGGCCACATGGAAGACTAAATAAAGTTGTTTCTCTTCTTTTTCTCTTTCTTTCTTTCTTCTTTTTTTCTTTCCCTCTCTCTCTCTCTCTCTCTCTCTCACACACACACACTCTCTGTCCCTCTCTCTTTAAAAAAATAAGAAAAAACTCCATGCCCCGGTGACCACACCCTTACCATGCTCCCCTGACCGCTCTGCAGCCATGACTCAGGCCTAGGGCATTTGCTTCTCAGTACACAGCACTGTTTCTCTCCCACACAGCTGGCACCTGCTCTTCATTTTCTACTCATCATTGTCTTCTCACGACAAAGTAGGGGTAGTCCAACAACTCTTCTCTTGCATTTTCTGCACCCATGATCCTCATTCACCCCTGCTTCCAAATTCCTGTTTCTAAAACCAATTTCCTCTACCCCACAAGACATTCTGAAATTGCCACCAGGGTCTCACAATAGGTGGTCATCAGACACTCCATAATTTATTTATACATATATAATATTTTTTCATTAGAAGCATGTTTGGTTGCTCAACAAATAAACTTCTTAATAAAAAAAGAACACTCCACCTTAAAACAGTAGAATATGCAGTCTACTCAAATGAACTTGGAACATTCTCCAGGACAGACCATATGTTAGACCACAAAATAAGTCTGAATAAATTTTAAAAACTTCTAAAAAAAAAAAAGAGAGAAAGAGAGAGGGACAGTGAGAGAGGGAAAGAGAGAGAGAATCAGTTTCATTTAGTTTTTCATTTGGCTTTCATTGCTCCCACACTTCATTGTATGCGTGGTAGTGGGGTTCGAATCAGCATCCCTGCGCATGCAAGGCAAGTCCCAAAACCACTGGGCCAGTGCTCCAGCCCCCATAAATATTTTTTGAATTAACTATTTCAATGAACCCAGAATAAAATATATTAAGTTGTTTTCATCCAGTTGAGTGATCAGCCTTGCTATGATATTAATATCTTCTTCAGAAAAATCTACTGCCTTCATTCTTCTCTCTTTCCAGCTGTACCTCATATCTCTTCTGTTATTATCAGTAATGATGATTGTTGCATATTATTTACTCATCAATTTACATATATGCCACTAGGTTATTTGTTCTACCAAACTACTTAAGCTGACTTCAAAAAATACTTAAAATACAGCAATAAGACATATTTAAAATTGGGGGGAGTCAGGAAAACAAAAATACAGACCAAGAAGGGCTTTAGAATAAAGTTAATGCAAAACTCACACAATTAGGACCAATACAGCTGGTCTGAGTGATCACTCTCCTGGCTGTCAAGTGCCTACTTATCCGTGCCAAAGGGAAGGTCCAATCATTGCCATAATTCATAGTGTGTGTAAGAAAGACAAAAGAATCACTCACAAGAAACACAATTACTGGCTCAAGCAGTGGCTTGGCAATTACAATGCTTGCCTGGCATATGCAAGGATGCGGGTTCGAACCCCAGCACCACATACACAATGAAGTATCAGAGCAACGAAAGCCACATGGAAAACTAAATTAAGTTGATTCTGTCTTTCTCTCTCTCTGAAAAGAAAAGAAACACAACTATTCTGGATAAGAACGGACAAGAATGTCTCCCATGGGGGCCATTGAAAACAGTTCAGAGGACATGCCAAGCTAGCTTACAGGGAAAACACAGAGGTTTTAGAGGACTCTTGGAACAGAGCTCCCCACCAAAAGCCCGTGGCATGCTTCCCAGGGACAATGGAGTGTAATCATCTTGACAGGGCCCGTGGAAGAATGATATGGTGCAGACTCACAGATCCTTCATGATCTGGCTTAATCCAGAAGAAACCATAAAGATCTGGAATAACAGACGTTGCAAAACTTTCAAGAAAATTTTCCTGGAGATGGTTTCTCTCCAACAGAGTTTTGATTTTAAAGTGGGTCTAATCACTACCAAAGAGAAAACCAGTCCCATTTCAGCTAATTTACATATCATGGGATCCTCAGATAAACCCTAGATGTGGGTGTTATTCATCAGAATGATGATCGAGCTGGCTCTTGAGCAGGACCACCATTGCTGCAATGTAAGGTGACAGGGATTTGAAACTAAAGGACTGATTCCAAACTCATCAATTTTTTAATTATGAAAATTCTCACTCAGCAAGGCATAGAGATGAAGAAACAAGTTAACCATATACTCACCATCCAGATGAGAGATATTAATACATCCCTGCTCTCTGTAGCGTACCAAGCTTCCTCTTTTCATCACCTCTGCAGTATTTAAAAGATGGAAACATACTACCAAAGAATGGCATTGCTTTTTTTCTACCATAGCACCAGAGTAATTGCCTGGCTACCTTTTCTTATAAATCTCCAACTGTCTGTGCACAGAATGGTGTGGGCTGCATTATTTAGGGCATATGGTATTTCTCTTATTATTATTTTTTTCCTGGCTTGCATGCAAGTGCAACTGGGGACTAAAGCCATAAGGCTGCCCTGGAGAGGAGGTTCAGCTATTGATTCTTCTGCCAGCTTCTGACAAGTACAAGTGCCACTTGCCCCACCTCAACTCCCAGAGATCCCCTGTGACACAACATAGTGTGTGGTCAGCCAATACACTTTTTTTCTTTGACTTGGCTGAACATGACTAAAACATGTTTGAAGAAAATCTATTTCAAGGGTGCCATTTTCTAGGCAAATGAAGCTTTCCAAATAAGTTTGATGGTGAAAATTAAGTGGATTCAAGATCACGTAATCACAGGCAGGTGGCGATTTGAAATAATATACTTTTTAAGGGTTGAAGATGTAGTTCAGTGGTAGACTGTTGCCTAGATTGTGTGAGTCCCTAGATTCAACCCCCAGTGTTGTAAAAGGAGAAGGAGGAGAAAGAGGAGGAGGAGGAGGAGGAAAAGTGGACAGTAAGGAGAAACAGCAGCAGCAACCTAACTGCTGTTGCTTGCAGATATGTAAATTAATTTCTTAGAAAAGCTCAGAAATACACTTTTCATCTTCTTTCACATCCCATTTAGTGTAAACTCTGGGAAATTAAAAAATACACACAAATAGAAGAAAGAAAGAAAGAAAGAAAGAAAGAAAGAAAGAAAGAAAGAAAGAAAGAAAGAAGGAAGGAAGGAAGGAAGGAAGGAAGAGTTAGAAAGCAAAGATGGCCTAAATTTTAGGAATAAAAATGGAAAAACTTTTAGTTGGTCAACCCCTACATTTATCCTTTAATTAGTACTATAGTGAAGGAGTGAAGAGGAAAGACCAGTGACAGACAGACACACACACACACACACACACACATGAACACATATGCCATGCACACATGTATGTGCAAAACAGATTAATTCTCTTCAAAAAATTAATATAATACAGGGCAAGGTGACAAACTTATTGGTTACATCCTTTAAGTAAAAATAATGGTATGTCTTTACTCTCAGAGCTTTCATTTGAACTATATTGTCTGAACCATCATAAATTAAAGAACTTGTTAAAGATACAATTAATGCTTGAGTTAGTAGACCTAAGTTCCAAATGTCCCACTGTTGACATCCAGAAACAAAGAAAAAAATCAACCACCCCAAAAGAGGTCAGTGTTTTATACAGCAATCTGTCTCAGTAAATATTTGAGACCCTTTGCTTTCTTCCACCAATCTTTAAAGATTTGCACTCAGTTCAGTTTTTTTAAAGATTTTTTTTTAAAGTTTCTTCCCAAGCAAGCAGCAACGGCTTAGACTTTGCACCTTGGAGTGATATACAGTGGCAATCAGGCATACTGTGCCTTTGTCTCTTGAAGCAAAGACATAAAACAATTATATGGATCCTTTGGACCAAAATCCACCGTGTGTGCTTGTGTGTGTGTGTGTGTGTGTGTGTGTGTGTGTGTGTTTCCTGAAAATGTCAGTTGAGAATCATAAATACTTACAATTAGGTAGTCCTTAGTGATCTTATTGGACATTTTTCCGTCATTTTTTAGAATTGTACTCTGAGTCCAGAAGGTTCCAGTGGTTTGTCCCACATCATATGATGTGTCCATGGCAGTCCCTCAGCTCTTCTTGTCATCCAGAGAGGCTACACTGGGCATCTGAGTTTCCCAGGCAATGTTTCTTTCTATTTTCTTCTTCTTTGTTTTTTTCTTTAAACTTGGAGACAAAGCTGTGGCTCTGGTTAACTCAAATCACAATGAATTTTTTTTTTTGTAGCTGCTCAAAAAAAATAAATCTTCTATTTGTTTTAATAGGTTTATTCTTCCAGCTCTCACGGGAGCCATCACTGCCCTCCTCTCATTCACTGACCCAATAAAAAGATAGTTAAACAAGGCCAAATATTTTTAATACTTCCCTCCCTCCCCCCAAAAGTACAAAAATATACATACACTTTCTCTCTCTCTCTTGCGTGCTCACACACACACACACACACACACACACAACACCCACATTGAGGCAACAAAAATCAATTGCTGGAAAGCAATACAATAAAAGAGACAAAGACAGCCTTCTGACAAGCCCAGTGAAAGTCTTATTTCATCACCAATTTCACGCCCCTGAACTCTGGTTGATCCTGGTCTAATATCCTCCGGTTACCATTTCTTGGTGTCCCAGTTCCAACTGGACATTGGATATGGAGCATGAATCTGTCCATTAAGGACACTGTGCCTGTAATCAAATACTAAGACAATATTATCTCAGGGTGTATAGAGGATATCACTTTCTTGCTCTTCTTAAGTATTCATAGCTAAATGATTTATGGGCACACAAATGGATATAATGTCCCATAATGTATAACAGGACTAATATTAAATGTGTTTCTTTTTTACTTTGTTTGAATAAAATCCCCAAAATACTTTTAGCAAATGATCATTAATTATGTGCATTGTCAAATGCTCTAGGATTCTAATAAGCAGGACTCAGAATTTACAGTCCCCGGCTTTCTGCTAGTGCCCATAAATTCAAAGCGGGTGACGGTACTCAATAAAATAGCCCCATCACCGGAACAGAAACCGCAAATGGTTCACTTTTTGGATACGCTACAATTTTCTTTCCAATGCCTATAACCCAAGGAAAAAAAATACCCTTTATGATTGTTATTCTAAGGAACTTCTCTGATTATTGAAGCTGTTCTTTAATTGGACTGTATGACCCACAAGGGCTAACTTTGGTCTTAAGTCTGTGTATTTTATCAACTGCATCCTTTGGATAGATGGACCACCTGGGATAGAGATGAAAACCACAGTGGCTTCTAAGGGAATATTTATCACCAAATATATTTCCAAAAAAATAAAAAAATTAAAGGAAAAATGTTTAAATAGAGTTGTGACTTCTTAGTCAATTTACTTTATCTTCAGTGTCACTGCAAATCCATTATGCACTTGGGATGTCAAGGGGCTCTACAAATTACCAAGTTGTTTGAAGTTTTCTGCTTTCTGAAGTGGCTTTGGTCATTTATTTTCACAGAAATGTTATTTCTTCAACTTACAAGGTATGTAATGGCCAAGTCTTTTGAGACAGCTGTCTGAATAGCAAGCTATTATCCATGTTTCTAAAGAAAAGGTAGCTTGTTCTTTATATGAAGTCCTCCAAGGAACATTTAGCATTTTAAGAACATGAAAAGGCAAAGCCTAAACTTTTAAAATCTGTAAGAAGTATCCATACAAGAGAGAAATGCTGAGAAAATAAACAGGGAGACATATTGCTTTGACCCGGGAAAGGGAAGAAAAACGCAATGTATTTAATCTCAAACTTTTTTTGTCTGAAATTCTCCAAATACTTCAGATCAGAAAAGATCAATGTACAGATGTATTATTGTCTTGTCATTGAAATTCCAGACTGGGGAGTGAGAAACATTTGGACCTTCAGTTTGAGCTGGAATTAATGATTAAGTGTGGCAAACTAAATTTCTAGGGCAAGTGAAGCATAATATCAAGCTTTTCTTCTTTTTTTTTCATTCTGGAAAGTCTGTCCTGTAGAGGTTTAAAATACCAACTAAGAGAGGAAAATGCATATGCTGCTTGCTAATGTAACAGATGAACATTGCTATTAGAGATGTCATGTAAGACATACTTATAGTCCAAGCCTCCAATTCCAATGAACACAACAAGACAGGGAACTTTAAATGGGAGGGCGGGGGGAAGAAAAAGAAAACAGGGATACCTCACTAATCCAAAGATTCAAAGACGATGATAGGATGAAGAGTGTAGAAAACAAATGTAAGCCCCCCCAAATCCAAACAACAATTTCCATTTGGGGAAATTGTACACGTAGGGTGTAGGACACAGGTTTTTTTTATTTCCTGGCCAGTGTTGTCTCCATTCCACAGGGCTGGCCTTTGTAGAGCCACGTTGCACTGCAAGCCACAAATAATTTTGACCTTTACATCAAGACTACCAAATCTTGGCTAGGACCCAGGCTTCTAGCTTCTCTTTCCTGAAAAACAGGCCTTTCCTGATTTTTGTCCAGATATTATATTTGTACACCAGAATCAGCTTCATCCTAAAAGGAGAGACTCTGGTCCCTGGGCCAATGGAAGCACATGTAGTCCAGGAGACACAGTTTATGATTATTTGCTTCTGTGATTTAGCAGACTTCCCCAAAGTGACTGAGAAGGATTTCTTCCTTCTGTCCGGGGAAGCCACCCCTCTGCTTCCCAGGTGGGGAACCTGATCCCCCAGCAGTGCCGCTCTTTTCCCTCAGCCTTTGCTCATCCTAAGTGTCTCTATCCTTCTCTGCTACTCCCTTTCTTTTTATTTTTTCTTACTGGGGACCAAAATAAGAAATTCCGCAGTTCCTTGAAATGCCATCTATTGTCTAGCCTTCTCTCTGCTGTTCAAGACAACTCTTGGATCTTTTAAGAAACCTGCTTTTAGAACCGTAGTTTGATTTCTGCTGCTGCTAATCTGTCTGCATTATGGTCTTAAAATCTTGCATTTTTTAAAGAGGGATTGTGTTAAAGTTATTTGGTACAGTAAGCCTTAAGGCAATGTCACCGTTATTTTTTCAGAAGCATTTTGTTTCTGAGTGCTTTGATGGAAGAAGTTATTTATTTGGGTTTGAGGTTGTGCTTTTGGAATGGGAAGAAGGGTTATTGGGGTCATATGTCCCCATTAGGGAAGGAATTGTAACATTAAACAAGAGCCTCAGAGCAGGATTTATTATTCGCCCAGTGATTCAACCTTCAGGAAGGAAATATTTGCCTCTCCAGAACAAAGAGAGATTGCTTCACCATGTTCACAAGTGAAACTAAGGGAGACATGTAAGATTAAAACTGGACATCTTTGAATTTTGATTTCCAAGGCATGTTTTTCTATTGATTCATACTTTAGTGATCATGTGGTGTTGGAGAATGGGTTGGGGAGGGCATAAATAACTTCTGAAGGAAAACTGTGTGTAACTAATGATGAAGGGGGAAAGGGTGCTTTGAAATGAGTACTTTGTCAAACTACCCAGGAAGCAGAGATCACTTCTTGGTGGGAATTGTTCAAATAGTGATATCTGCCTGCAGAGCTTGAAAATGTTAATTTGCTTTTAAGGATAAGACCAGAATGGTAATTCAACCCGGATCATGTACACCCCTAAAGTAGCAAGTCACTAACAAAAGCATTGGAATATTTTGGCAAGTAGTCACATCTGGCAATTTCATTAGCTCGTGTTTTTCATCTGGAAATGGATACAGATGTTTTAGGAGAATTTGTATTGGATCTGAAGGAATCTGGATCCTTTTGGCAAAGGGCTGTTTTGTAGACTGGTATCAGACCCTTAGTTCCATCTACATAAGAAGGTCCAGATTTTGTTTCTGTGTGATTTAGGCTCAATGGAAAGGCAAGATGCTTTTGTAATGTATGCTCCATTCCGATGGGTCTGGAGACTGTTACTTTGTTGACTCCTACGGACCACCCATAAAAAGAAAAGAAAAATCACCATCCCGAGAGTTTAATGTAGAGCATAAACTTTGACTATTTTATTAGAAACTATATCCTCACAAAGATTGGCTTTCTCATTGAACTAAACTAAAAGAAACTTAGATGAATCAGGAAGACCCAACCAAGTGATCTATCACATTTCCCTTCTTACCTTTGGAACAGATTATATTTATAGCTTAAACCAATAAAACACACAATACTTTTAAAACTCTCTAGAGAAGCAGATTCCAAAATTGTTGTCATTAGTCCAGTCCTTACAGATCCTCAGTGAAAAGGAAATTGTGTTTATTGGGAGTTAGTGGGTATGAACAGTCCGCCTTCCCTCTGCTATGGTTTCTGGGCTACCTGGGAAGGGAGGAAAGCAGTTCTCCACCTTTCTTGACCAGGCTTTCCGATCCTGTGGTCCAAACGCAAGGATCTAAAAGCTTCCACTGAGTTAATCTAATCCTATTGCTAACTTAATTCCTCTATCACTTTTATGGCTCTGCATTAAATCAGACTCTCCCATTTGCAAGATGTGCAAATTTGGGCAAACCATGTCATCATTCAACTTCTTCATCTGGAAAATGGTGGCTATAATACATACTCAATATATTGTTTTAAGAATCAAGTAAGATTACTTATGTAGAATGATTGCCATAGTAAGTGCTTTGTCAGTTACAATTGTATGTGTATTTAAAACTACACTACTGATTCTTTCTTTATCCCTTCCTTTTCTGGCTAGTGCTTACTTTAGATCCTTGACTACAGAACAGAGATTCCCCCATAAATCCCATTTCAGAACAGATGAGAATATCCCAAAGCTAAGCCACAGAAAACTTATCATGTCCCTGAATCTGACCATTTAAGGGTGTTTACATTCCATATTGTCCTCTAACTCTTAAAGCAATTCTCTGATATGTTTATGACTCCAATATTACCAGTGAGTCCACTGCTGTTCGTTAGGATTAATAACTTACCAAAGGCCATACAAAAGATGGGATTTTCCATGCTGATTTCACGACCTGAAATCAAGACTTTCTCCCACCACTGCATGCTGCCTTGAATCATATCTGGACATCCTGGCCTCATGCTAACGTGGAGCTCTAGCATGCTTCATGGATGGAGGTCGCAGAAGGGTGAGAGTGTGAAGAGGAAGAGGCTCCCGCATGTTTCAGAGGAGCTTTGATACATCTCAGAATGTTTTCCTTCCTTTACCAGAAAATTAAATTCTTCCATTCTAACTTAACCACAGCATATGCGGAAGTCCCCCAACTTTCCCCCGGAATTTCATTGTTTGGGAAACACAACCCAATGTTAGTGGCTCCTATTTTTCAGTATATGTGAGAATCACTTCATGCAATTTTGATTCAGAGGATCAAGGCCTAGGGCCCAGAGATTTAGATGCTTAATTAACATTCAGTAGGGATTGATGCATGTGGACATATGTTCCCCCACTCCTGAAGTTAGGGGACATTGGAAATTCTGTACTCATAGATTCTTTTGGTGGTAACTATGCCATAATTCCCTTCTTCTGATTCTGTACCTACTGATGATTTTTTTTCATGTGAAGTTTGATGATCATATTATATGTATAAGCACCAAACACTGTATTATGTAGATCACTTTTCTGCAATATAGCAAATGTGACAGAGTCATAAAAGAAAATTAGAGTAGTCTGACAGGATTTAAGCAACCATCAGTTATTTCTGAAGGTGATGTTAAATGAAATGCATTATCCATAGAGAACACTGGACGGGTCCTAAATTATTGCTATTAGTAATAGGTAATATTATTCTATCATTTCTAAGACACATGGCCATGATAATATGGTATGGTAGAAAGTAACATATTTTGTTCTTTTATAGAATTATAGAATTAGAAGGAAAATGAATTCAGTTCAGAATCAACTCTTCTTTGTTTCAAATATATTGGTTACAACCCTGACCATTGTGCCTATCTTTGTAAAATTGATTCACAGGAGCTTTCCTTTAGTTTCTCAAAATGATCCACTGGCTCAGGAGAATTCTAAGTAATCTGAAGTCTAAACTAAAATACAAAGTCCCTGCAAGTCTGTGGATAGATATGATGGGTGTGTATTTTTGTGTTTATGTATGTTAATATTTTATGAAGCATTAGAATACAATCATGAAATTAACTAGTAAGGTTTCATGAGAGCATTTTCTATGCGAAATAAGGATCAAATGTCCACGTAAGATAGCACAGAATGATGTGATATACACACAGGGGTATGGAGGAGAATTTTTAACTTTCTCTCTGGGAGGAAAGACACTAGTTTAGCACTGGCCAATTCCCTTGGTGTAAATGCTCCCAGCAGTGGCTGCTTTAGTTAAAAACATGGTTGAGCTTCCACAATCAGCTTTCCTGAGCAGGCAGGAACTGGCTTTTGCATAGGCTTGCTGTACACTTCTTTCAACTTCTCTTTATTGCAAGGAGGATTTAACTAGTGAACCTGAAGGGTGTGTTAATATGTAACACTACTCTGTCTCTATTTACATTTATGCTCTATAATTAATTAGCATAGCTTGAATAAGAAGCTAGGTGGTCCAAAGTGTCGTTAATCCTACTGAAACTAAAAAATTATCAAAGCAGAGATTTAAACGCTGCTACAAAAATCTGGGGCTTGGAAATCTACTGTGTGTCCCATGTTCACAGCAATGGATTTTCCACTGGACTTTTTATGGTGACAATCACTTCTTCCCATGTGATCTGCATATATCATTGTGTATGTTTTTTTCTCTTCAAAAAATGATTTTCTTTGTTTCATATTGTTAAAATAAGAAATCTTATCCCATACCTACCAAAAAGGAAAGGGGGACAAAAGTTAATTGTATCTGAACTGAAGTGTAACTACGGCCCTATTAAAGAGGTGTAGTTATGGGCTATTGATCGCAGCTCACAGGAAAAGCTTGTCATGTAAAGTCAAGAGGTTAATGTAATTACAAGAATGGGCAGCAGGATCAGCTGTAGCCCAGAAGTGGCGAATAACTAAAAGCTGCTTTAGAGACACATAATGTTGTCAAAGCATAAATAATTCATTCTAGCATTCGAGAAGAAATTACTTCTCTGTTCCAGCATATTATTCAGCCATTAAAATCTTGCCGTCTGAAGACTTTTGATGTAGTCATATTTTCAGTTCTAAGTCTTTCTGAGGCATGCCACCTTCATTAAGCCTTATTTTGTGCAGTTTTCAAGGTATTAGAGAGGATGTGGGATACAGCCACAATTTGTTTAATAACCACAGTACAGTTCAGATAAGAGGGAGAAGCTGGGGAGTTGTAGGCTACGCCTGGTAGCCACGCAGGGAGGATGATTCAGCTATGTGGGGTACGATTCTTAATTCTCAGGCTGAGTCAAGTTCTGTACCCCCCAGATCCTTGCTGGCACCAAGTCTTTGCTTATCCAATCCCTGAAACATTCCTTTAGAGCCAAAGAAGAGGCATGAGACGCAGTCGTGGTTCCCACACCCTTCTTGTGAGTTTCTCACGTGAACTGCTCACCAGCTCTGATAAGAAATGCTCTGACAGTGTGGTTTGGAATGAATCTGCTTTTCTTTGGATGTCCTTGCTATTGTTTTTCCTTCCATCGGTGCATTTAGTAACAAAGTGTTGCACATCTATGGCAAATCGATAGCTGCAGGCCCCTCAGAAAGGAGAGCCATCTGCGATCTCTATACCGCTCACAACTATCATTTAGATGGCAACTCAGCCACACCTAGGAGTCACGGTATCATTCAGTATGTGGAGACAGCCCAGAGACAACTAGCAGAGAACACTGTGAACAGGAAAGCATACTGCATTAAAATGTGTATGCAGTGCCAGGGATAGAACCCAGGACCTCACGCATGCCAGGCACGTGCTCTACCACTGAGCCACCTCTCCACACTCACAAAACCACTTTCTACTGTCTTGACTGTGTCCTTATAAAGTGATCCAGGATCCTTGGCCCTCTGAGTTCCCTTTGGGGATCATCAGCGGGAGGCCCCAGGAACTAATCTGAGAACAGGAAGAAAGAAAGGGAGACATTTCTTCCCTGCTCCCTCCCTCCCTCCCTCAGGTCTGGAGGGATTTGGGGCCTCTGGAGCATCCTTTGAATGTTCTTCCTTCTGTTGTCTCTGGCCTCCTTCAAATGGTATTTCCTCCACCCCTTGTGCCCATATATCTGTAGGGTGTTGTCTCCACTGCAGTCTCTGGGAGCTTAAGTCTCTGTGGTTGGATGTCTCTATTAGTCCCTTTACAAAAAAAAAAAAAAAGTCTTCAAAACTCTTAGTTTAGCAATCTGTCCATTTCCTCACAGATCCTGACAGGTACAGAGAGCTAGGCAAGGATGAGGGAAACAATTCCCTCTTAAGAGAATATCCTATAGAAGAATTCCTTGCCATCAGTGTTTAAGATATTATAATATTTGCTAATAAGAGAAATGCAAATCAAAACTTCACTAAGATTTCACCTCACTCTGGTCAGAGTGGCAAAAATGAAAAATACGAACAATGGCAGGTGCTGGAGGGGCTTTGGGAAAAGAGGAACACTGTTACATTGCTGGTGGGACTGCAAACTGGTTCAGCCACTCTGGAAAGCAGTGTGGAGACTCCTCAAAAAATTAGGGCTGGAACCGCCTTTTGACCCAGCTATCCCACTCCTGGGTATCTTCCCAGAAGAGCTAGAATCGGCTTACTATAGAGATACAACTTCATCAATGTTTATAGCAGCTCAATTTACTATAGCTAAATTATGGAACCAACCCAGATGCCCCTCACTTGATGAATGGTTCCAAAAACTGTGGTACATATATACAGTGGAGTACTACTCGGCTATTAGAGAAAACTATTTTATGGCATTTGCAGTCAAGTAGATGGAGATGGAAAAAAATTGCTAAGTGAAGTATCCCAAATTCAGACACTCAGGGGCTGAATGTTTTCTCTCATTTGTGGATGCTAGAATATAAGCAGAATCAGTACATTAGATGGCTAACCTAACAGTTACCTCGTCATGTATGAATTCTTACATGATCATGGGGAACTGTTCCAAGATCCCTGAGGGATGTAGAGAGGGGGGAATGGAAGGGGGAAGGGAATAGGAAGGACATCAAGGTGACCAGAAGGAGGTAGTATGGGGGAATCTAATCTGAGGGGAACCTCTGACTTGCAGGAGAAGTCCAGTCAACTTGGGTTTTAAGTAAAGTGAAACATGGAACCATGGGGAAACCAAAGGGGGGAAACCATGGTCTGGCTCCAATATTGGCTTGCTCTGTCATTACACTTTTGTTCTTGATTGTTTGACAACGAACCCCTCCAAGTTGTAAGACCATGTTTATCGAATAAAAATTAAAAAAAAAAAAAGAACACCACCAACAGGCCTGGAGCAGTGGCTCAGCGGTTATGGAGTTTGCCTAGCATGCGTGAGTCCACGAGTTCAAACCCCAGCACCTTGTATGCCACAAAGTCTCAGAGCAACAAAAGCCACGTGAAAAACTAAATTAAATTGATTCTCTCTTTCTCTCCCACTGTCCCTCTCTCTTTTGAAAATAAAAAGAACATCACCAAAAGGCCAGGTCCTCTTAGAGTAACCTCTCTTTTTATTATCTCAGAATCAACTGATTATGTACCTTTATAGTGCACAAATTCCTTCATCTTGCCATGCAGAGTAATATAATTATTAGGGTGATATCCTACCATGTTCACAGGTTCTGCCTGCACAACATGAGGTGATTATGCAAGGGGCATGTAGCATGGGCAGGATTATTGGGGGCTATCTTAGAATTCATTTTTTTAAAAGAGAGGGACAGTGAGAGAGAGAAAAAATCAATGTCTTTCAGAAATTTATTTCTTGAACAAACAAGCTTCTAATGAAATAATATATATACATATATAAATTCTGAAAAATAGATTTATCCCCAAGAGCCCCCCCAGTTACCCACCCTTATCCCTCTTCTCCCACAAGAATCAATTTTTTATTTAGTTTTTCACGTGGCTTTCATTGCTCGCACACTTAGTTGTATTCGCAGTGCTGGGGTTTGAGTCCGCATACTTGCACCAGGCAAGCATCGTAACTGCTGAGCCACGGCTCCAGCCCAGCTATCAGAATTCTGAGTACCACAAAGGTCTATCTCCGTCATTTGATTTCATTAACTTAATGCAATTATTGATATAAGTAAATTTACACGTTATTTTGCTATTCTTAGTGTCTCCTCTGTTTTGCTCCTCTGTTCCTCCATTGCTGACTTCTTTTGTGTATAATATATATTTTATAATTTTCAAAAAAAATAATATTTGCTAAACTCATGATCAAATATTTAAGAGAAAAATCATATCATAGCCAGATCTTGAAAGAGCTGAACAATCAGAGAAGTGTGGTATCCCTTTGATAATCTAGATCAGATCTAGATCAGAATCTGTAGGGGAGCCTGCAAATGGCTTTCTCTCTGCCGGAACTGGGCTGTGTTTGTAACTCATTGTGTTACTCCATATATGTGCTGGATATTGTATATTTCAGTCATTATAAATATTTTCTGCTTTTAAACTAAAAACTATGTTCTTTCTTGATTGTCCCTCGTTTTAGGACTTACAAGGAAATGAAATGATATAAGCTTTGTTATAAAACATGAATATAAAATTATTATCCAAAATGTTTGAGACATTCCTGCTTACAGAGCTAAGTGGCCGAGATGCACTGGCCTGAGTTGCAGAACACACATTGTGGTTCACCTAAACTCTGTCCAGCTACGGTCCACTGTACCATTTCTCAACAGCACCAAGGAGTCATGATTTCATTCTTTCCTTATCTCCATGTTTAATCCATTAACCTATTGAATCATTTCAAGTCTCAAAAATATATCCAAAATTTCTCTGTTTCTATCATCTTTAATCTCTGATGCAATCTGCACTGGTTGCTCACTTGGATTAATATTAATGAAATAACCTCACTGCTTCCTTTCTGCCTCCCTAGAATCCCTTTGCCCACAGCCAGTGTGATGCTCCCAAACACAGATCGGATTGCATCACTCCCTCCTGTCCCCATTAAACCCTCCAGTGGCTCCCTTGATCTACAAGAGCCCCACGCCAACTTACTGCTTCCTGACCTTATCCCCCCACTCCTCGTGCTACACTAGCTTTGCTGACCTTCGTTCAAAGCCTCAAACACAGCTTCTTCCCATCTCCTGGTCTTCTTGTTCTTCTGCCTGGAACCAAATCCTTGATATGCTGCCATTCAAACCTCAACTCAAGTATTGCCCATTAACATGAACTTGGTGACCACGCTCTTAAACAAGCTGCCACAAAGGCTTCATCCATTGCATCTCTCTGTGCAGCTCTCGTTTCGCCTATATTTCCATGGATCATTTGTATATTTATTTGTTACTGCCTATCTTCTCATTTAAAATGCGAGCTTTGGGGGCTGGAGCGGTGGCTCAGCGGTTACGGCGCTTGCCTGGCACGCGCGAGTATGTGAGTTCAAACCCCAGCACCACGTACACAGCAAAGTCTCGGAGAAATGGAATTCACATGAAAAACTAAATAAAAATTACTTCTCTCTTTCTCTGTCTCTCTCACTGTCCCCTCTTTCTTAATAAAATAAAATAAAATAAAATATGAGCTTTGTGGATCGGGAATCTTGTCTGCTCAGTTCCTCCTTTCTCTTCAGCCTGCACATATTATTTACTGCCTTTCACCAAATACTGCCAATTAATTGTTGATCTTGTGCTCAAATTATCTCATTTCCTCTAAGAGTACACCTGACCATTCTTACCACACTCTGTTCTGTGTTGGACAATTTTAGAACACTTGTGATATAAAATTACTCTTATTTTCATTGACTGCTTTATGAATAAGTTTTAAATCTTTGGTTATTAGATATGACATAAACCTATCTGTCAAGTAAAGAACATGGAATTTAAGAATACAGAGTTGAGAACAAAAAGAAGTCTTTTCCATGGTGAGTAAACCCCTTTGATGCCACTAGGGAGGAGTTTTAATGAAGCTCTCTTCCTGGAAGCTTCAAACTCAAAGGTTACTGCACAGCATCAGGGATTTTCTGACCTTGCTGTCCAGTCACGATGAACTTGATCATGTCAGCCTGATTTCTGAATCTGAATCCTGGTGACAATGTACATGGAACCTTGAGCAAGTTATTCAGCCCCGCTGATGCTCATCGCTCCCATCTGAGAAGGTATCTGCTCATCTGTGCCTATCCTGTGCAAGGCCACTCAGGGACCTGGTGTCTATGTAGGTACTCCATGACACCTCAATGGATACTCAAATTGTCACTGTTGCCATCAATGTGTGAGAGAGAAAGATAAATCACAGGTGCAAGAGGTAAAAATTTGCAACAGCCATCGTTATAGTATAAAAATATTCTTCCCTAAGTGCTGAGCCTTTAGTGGGAACATGGGGAAGAGATCCTACCTCCCTGGAGGGGTAAGAGACAGGAGAGCTTGGTCTAGAAGGTTTTTCTGGTGGTGATGAGACTTGAACAGTCAGGGAAAGGCATAGCCATTGTGCAGTGCACAGGAAAAGGAAAGGGCGATGTGACAAAAGGATCTACTGCCCAGAGGTCAGAGAGGAGAGGAAGTGAAGCAGAAGCAGGGGCATGGAAATGCCAGGCAGGTTTGCTTGGTGGCAAAGGCATGGGGTGCGACAAGGAGTGAATGGTGGGAGGGCTTCACACCCCAGATGAGGAGATCATGCTTGGGGCCAGGCAAGAGCTTGATCAGCACAACACCTGCACCACTGAAAATCCTACCGCCATCCTCCACCTTGATAGGAACTGCATGCACTGAGCCGAGGGAGCCCCACCGCCCTCTGAAATCAGGCACTGCTGGGGAACTAGGTTATTTGTTTTGGTTTGTTTTAAAGAGTAAGGGACAGTTAGAGAGAAAGAGAGAGAGAGAGAGAGAAACAGAATCAATTTTATTTAGTTTTTTGCGTGACTTTCGTTGCTCCGACACTCCATTGTGTGTGTTGCTGAGATTCGAACCTGCATCCTCACACATGCCAGGCAAGCACTGTAACTCCTGAGCCACGAATCCAGCCCCAAGAACTAAGTTTTGGCTATAATTTTTTTCTCCATTTATTTTTCTTATCAATGCATTATAGTTTTACATAATGTTAGGATTAGTTGTCACATATTCCTAGATGCACACGAATCAGCAATGCAATTTGTTCAATATCCGCCCCCACACACACAGTCTTCTACCTCCCTCCTCCCATCCCCCGATCCCTTTCCTTTCTTCTGGGTCCTATATTGTTCTTAGAAAAACCCAAATACAGTGACATAATTCTTATACCTATGAAGAACATTTTTATATATGTGGCTATGGTATATACAGTGACACTTATAACTGCTGGAATGTACCTTACTTTATCTCAGTTCTAACATTTCCCCTTCTCCTCCTTCCTATCATCCCTTGTTTTTCTTCAAAATATTTGACAATAGGATTAAACATTTACTTTTTTGTACAGGTATGCAGCATAGTTTTTTTCAAATATCTTATGAAGTATCTTGCAACTGTATCTCATAAATATTAACATTTTGTATTTTTGTTTTATTGGATCTAATGCATGATTTTGTCTACCTTACTCCCAAGCCTGGGTTTATCTCCAGCCTCTACAAATGAGGGAAACCATTTGGCCCCTGACTCTCTGGGTTTGGCTAACTTCACTCAGAATTATTTTTTCCATCACCATCCATTTACCTTCAATAGATACAATATCATTGCTTCTAATAGCTGAGTAAAACTCCATTGTGTGTGTGTGTATATATATATATATATATATACATATATATATATATATACCAGAGTTTTGGATCCATTCATCCAGTGAGGGGCATCTGAGTTGGTTCCATAATTTAGCTATTATAAATTAAGCTGCTATGAACATGGATTTTGCTGTGTCACTGTAATGTTCTGATTCTAACTCCTCTGGGAAAATACCCCTTAGAGGGACAGCTGGATCATATGGTGGATCCAACCTTATTTTTTTTAGGAGTCTTCACATTGCTTTCCAGAGGGGCTGTACCAGTCTGCAGTTCCACCAACAGTGTGCTAGTGTTCCTATCTCCCCACAACCCCTCCAGCATTTGTTATTATTTGTATTCTTCATCTTTACCAGACTGACTGGAATGAAGTGAAATCTTAAGGTAGTTTTGATTTGCGTTTCTCTGATTGCCAGTGATTTAGAACACTTTCTGATATATTCATTGACTTGCTCAATTTCCTGTGTTGAGAAGTTTCTGTTTAGCTCTCTCATTGGCCACATTTTGAAAAAGACATTGGCAGGGCTGGAGTGGTGGCTCAGCGGTTACTGGGCTTGCCCAGCATGTGCAAGTACATGGGTTCAAACCCCAGTAGCCACATTCACAACTAAATGTCAGAGCAACAAAGGCCATGTGAAAAACTAAATGAAAATAGATTCTGTCTTCTCTCACTGTCCTTCTCTCTGAAAAAAAAAAGGATATTGGCTTCAAAGTGCCCAGAAGTGGGTGAACAGAGGCAAAAGCATTGGAAGGGAGAACTTCAGGGTCTGGTCGTATATAACCCCCAAGCTCAAGAAATGTGATGTGATTGTCTTTTTATTTGGGATGACCTCAGCTGACTTTAAGAAATTTTTTAAAAAATTTAATTCTCAGTATGATTGAGAAATCTAAGAAGTATATGGAAAAGGCCACTCACCTGGAAGTCAGTGCTTGGATTTAGTTACTCTTGTCCCCAACTCATGAACACATTACTCACTTTCCAAGTCCTTGGTTAATAGACATGTTAGAAATAAAATCTAATTATAGTAGAAAATCTCTAAAATAGTTGCATAACTAGCTAGTAGCAGAGGTACTAGAAATTGTTTACTTATTTAAGTCTAGTAGTTACTGAAATGATTCATTTCCCTCTTTAGAACTTTGGCTATAAGGATGCACAGCAAGAGTGGCAGGAATGGAGAAGTTTGTCTGTAGGGACTACGGATCAGAATTCAACATTCCAAAGATCACACCACAGTCCATAGCCACAAACGATAAAATGTCCTCAGCTGTGATTTAGACAGTGGATAGGGAGTCAGACAGGAAGAAAACTCCCTCAGACTGTCCAGTAGAGTCTCAGGGTTTCTGGGGGCTAAATCTGCTCCATTGGATAGAGAAAAAATACATTTGGAAAATGATGGTTTCAACTAAACAGCAGCTTCCTTTGTTGCAGGAGGTTTCTGGGACTCAATGAGGACACCATAAAAAGCAGCTTCCTTCCTTCTCTCTCTCTCTCTCTTTTTTTTTTCTTTAAGAGAGATGGATAGAGAGAGAGAGAGAGAGAGAGTCAGTTTTATTTAGTTTTTCTTGTGACTTTCATTGCTCTGAGACTTTGTTGTGTCCGTGGTGCTGAGGTTTGAACTCCGTACTCGCGCATGCCAGGCAAGCGCCATAACAGTTGAGCCATAATACCAGCCCCCTTCTTTTTTCCTTTAGCTAACACAGGTAGCAACTTCCTCTTCACAGCATCCCCCATCTCCCTCTGCAAGCATTTTTGGGCAAGCAATGTTTGTCAAACATTTCTTTGCAACAAGCCTGGAAAGTCTGCCTCTGGGCTGAAGTGGTCCCAGTAAGGGCTGACACACCCCTGGAAATAGAGTGAATCCCTAAATCAATCCCCAGGCACCAATGAAGCTCCTACTACTTGTCAATCACTGTGGCGGATCCCGAGATTAAACCCCACTGTAGTACTCGCGGAAGTTTTCAAGGCACTCAGATAGAAAAACTTGTACATGTGAAAAAATAAATAACCATGGAAGACCCTCTGTGGTGCTAAGTATCAAGTAAGAACAGACCAGTGGGTCTCAAATTCACTTCAGCACTCAGAAGAGGCTTCCCCAGAGCGGAAGCTGGTGCTGTTCTTGAAAGATGGGCAGGAAAAGTTCAGTTTAGAAGAAGAGTGGACATTTTAGCAAACAGAGACATGTAGAGCCAATGTCAGGGGTATTAAAAGGGAAGAGATCAATCCACAGCTGAAATTTGGAGCAGTGAAGAATAAGCTAGGAAACCAGGACTGGGGTCATCATTTGCAAAGAGCTCATGGACCACATGCAGGACTCTGCAGCCCTGACACACAGGTAGAAGCAAACAGTTTAAGTTTTAGAGCAATCATACAACATGATCAAACAGCTGTTGTCACCATCAGTGTCATGGTCATAGACCAAAGCTGCTGATGACTCATTGGCTCCATTTCAAGGAACATAACTTTTAATTTTTATTTCTGGGCATTTACAGTTGACCCTCTGTATCCACAGTTTCCGTATCCACAGATTCAACCAACCACAGATCAGAATTATTTGAAAAAATATAATTGCATTCGTATTGAACATATGCAGATATTTCTTCTACTGAAGTACAGTGTAAAAATGCAGGACACCCCATTTCTACTGCGTTAAGTGCTCTACTTTACATTTGCACTTCACCTGTGCAGAATCTCTCCTTGCTATCACTCAAATAATCCAGTAGAACACCTGTGTGCATTGCACTGACATTGCATCAGGTTTTGTCATCTAGAGACGATTCAAGGTGTATCGGAGGATTGTGGAGATTCCAGGCAAATGGTCCCTTTCACACACAGCTGCGGAGCATCCACAAAGTTTGGTATTGGTGGGAGTCTTTGGAACCAAACTCTGCATATACCAAGAGATGACCGTGTTCAATTCCAGGAGGAATTTAGAGAGAGAAGTGAAAGTGGAGTTTCTGTTTTCTCTCTCCTTTTAGCAAGCAACCACTTTCTGGTAGAGGAAAGGGTGTGGTAGACTCTTCTGAGTCCTGCCAGGCGCCCCCCCCCCCTCTGTGATAGAAGACACAGCCGGGTTCCAATAAAAGTGCAGATCTTCTGCTTGGCCAGTTCTGCACACTAAGTAAACACTCTAAAAATCATATAATAAACTTACACAACCAGGAAAGACAAGCTGTGGATTGCACAGTGATTTAAGGTGCTTCCCCGTTCGTTTTGGAGATTACTTTGAATTTCAGCCAAAGAAAAAGCCACCAACACATCTAAGAGAAGGAACCTCAACAGAGATTACAAGGCTTTGCTGTGTATTGGGAGTTGTTCCTCAGGGAAGAGCAAAGCTGGGTGGCCGGTAGTGTGTCCTGGGTCCTCCTCATTAGTGTCACATGTCCATGCACTGGCTGGCCTCTGGTGGCATTTCAGTGGGTGATTCTGATGCTGAGGCATGGGGACAGAAATGCAATAGAGAGGAAAAGCTCGTGACGTTCAATCCACGCCCCACACTTACAGCTCCCATCCTGTCACTTTGACACCACCTGCCGTGTCTATCAATGCCACAGGACCATGAAGAAGAAACCAGACTCCAAGAAGCACTTTGCCACACCGACCTTCTCAGGTGAAAAGAAGGGAGACAAAGGCCGGCCGGCTGTCTAGGTCACCAAATAGCCCTAGGACCAGACCCCTTGGTCACAAGTTCAGCTACAAGTTGAGCATCCCTTATCTAAAAAACTTGGGACCAGAAGTACTTCCAATTTCAATTTTTAAAACAATAATAAGTTATCTTGGGAATGGGACTCAAATCTAAACAAGAAATCTATTTTTGCCACATATTCATCATACACACAGCCTGAAGGTAATTTCATACAAAGTTTTAAATAATTTTGTGCATGAAGCAAAGTTTCATGGTGTAGAATTTTCCACTTGGGTGTCACCTTGGTGTTCAAAAAGTTTTGGAGTTTAGAATATTACCAGAGTCCAGATTTTTGGATTATGGTGTTGGGTCTTTATGTACAAAAATTACTTCAGAAACCTATTTTTCCTCCTATGGATATCACTAAGTATTATACACTGCTTCCAGTGAAAATGCCATGCCTCCATGTTGGAGATGTTTATCTTTTGCAAATTATATTTGAATTTTGAAGGTCTGGATTCCTTTTATACTTCAGCTAACTTAAGATGAAGGAGATCATTATACTGGCAAGTCTAGTTAGCAATAGAGGAAACACCAAAGAACTGAAATGGCTAGAAAAGTAAAATATCAGACATTCCAAAATTATTTTCCAGGCTCCTCTGCTGACCTCCTAGAAAACCTCTGGCTTCCACTGAGCCCTAGTTAAAAACCGCTGCTCTGCTGGCTTCCAACTCCTCCTTCTTACATATGTGGCCTGCCTCCCCACCCACAGAGCCCAGTCGTGCTAGTGAACGCCAGTGCTTGGCATTGCGAGTGGATGCAATTGGACAGGACGGTAAGTAAAAGTGAAGTTCATCTAGATGGGATCACGAGATAAATGTTCAGTTTTCGCTCTCCGAGTTTTCAATGCAAAGGCTTTCAGCACCACCCTTTTGAAAGAGAAGCCTGAAAATTCAGCACATCACTTTTTCTGGATTTTGCTTACTCTAAATAATGCAATCAATTCAGCTCTGCCCTGGATGACAGCGTGGGGAGACAACATCCAATTCCATCATCAGCCCTGCCAGCTCCAACCCGCCATAGCCTGACCCTCCCCCAAAAGCTCATTTACAGAAAAATGCCATCAAGTGGTCTCCAAGGGACGGCCCCCTTGGGAACTGTTATGTCATTGCTTTGAGGAGAAAGAAATTCACCTTGAGCTGCCATAAACTGACATTGCCTCCATGGTGTCCACGTGCCTGGTCACGTGCTCTGAAAAATGAGTCCACTCTGATGGGCTTCTATCCACTGGTCTGTCTGCTGTAGGAGCAAGGACGCAGGCGGGAAGATGTTGTGTAGTTACCACACATGGCGTTTGTCGTCCTCCCATGATCAATCAAGGGACAAAATAGTCCCTCTGTTAGAAACGACAAACCAAGGGAGAAAACCAGCTGCTTGTTATCATTTCAAAAACAGCAGGGATTTGAGTAGAGGAAAGAAGAAGCAGAGAGCACAAGGACATATGTCCTCCTGCTAAGAGGTTGCCAGAGTGAAATGAATCAGCCCCATTGAGACTCAAAGCTGCCCCATGGGAAAGGACTTGGGGATGGCACTTGCTCTTCCTGAAGCTTCCAAACTGTCTTCCAGGTTAGGCAACTGTGGAAGAACCCAGATGAAAGACGATCAGAATCAAGGTGCCTGCCCAGAAACCATGAGGAGCCTCCTCTCTAAGAGTGTGGGCAGGGTGCCAGCAACATGCTGACCAGGGCAGGGCTGTGGATACCGAACCCCAGGTTGGCGATGGCAGCCCATCGCTCTCTCTGACCACAGCTGGGCTACAACCTTGCTTGAAGGTAGGTTAGGAGGGCAGGTGATCTGGGAGCTGGCATGAGTCAGCTGCCATCAGGAGAGCCAATGTATGAGAGTCAGAGTTCAGAGAGAGCAAGCCACAATGTGAACGAAGAGGAAAGCAGGGGGGCCGTGCTGGAGAGTGATGGACGGACAGGGTGACCCATGAGTTATTGTCCACACAGGAACACTGCATTCATAGTTCTACCTGTACAATTGGAATACACTGACAAAGCAGAATGGAGGGTCACTCTGATTTTGGACAATGTCAGGAGCAACCTCATTTTAGTTCTTCTTTGAGAGATGCATATGTCTCTTCTCCATCCAACTCTGCAGTATGGAAAAACAGCAGAAGATCCTGCTCTAATTGAGCAGCAACTGAGACCAAGGCCTGCCCCACAAAGCTGGAGGCTGCCCTACAAATGATGTGACTCCAAGGGTACTCAATGGGGCAGAAGGTGAGGTTGGGTCAGGTAGCGGCTTTGAGTCCAGACTCCGTGTCACTTTCTCAACCTCTTTGAGTCCCAGATTTCTTGTATCTAAGAGGAGATGATGGTATCATTGCGAGATTGCAATGAGGGAATGAACGCTTGTGAGGATGGATGAGGCTCACGGAGCACCAGGTTCTCTATTCCCAACATGATTTACTTGCATTCGCATTTCTTCCCAGGCATGGTGACTGGCATGGGGAAAGTTTCCCAAATGTGCTAGTGATTGACCTGCATGATTATGTCCCTCTACTTTCTTTTATGACTTACAATTTGAACTACTGGAGGAACCATGAAGAGTACAGTCATAAGCCATGTACTGTTTGGTTACTGCCCTAGAGGTCTTGTCATCAAATTATTTCAAAATTAGATCTGAAAGTACATTCTGGAATAAGTAATGCAGAGCAGGTAGGGAAGAAACTGCAGGGTGAAATTTAACTTCCAGGAAGGTCTTGCAAAGCAGATAATGCCTATCCACCATGTTCTGAACCCTTCCAGAGAAGTGGAATAAGGGGAAGAATGGGAAAGCATATATCCTCACCCAGATAAGGAGGTGTGATGAAGACCTGGAGGAGGAAGGAAAAGGAGGGAGTGAGGGGAAAAAGGCAGAGACGTTCATGTGAGGGTGCAGCTGTAGGCAGTGACCACATCACGGAGAGCCTGGGAAATCATTCAGGGCACACTTCTGTTTTCCTCTGAGCACATGCTTGCATTTAATAAAGACTAATGAAAAGTCATTGAAGAATTTCAAGCTATGAAGACCCATGAAACAGGATCTACATGATCTATTTACATTGAAACAGTATCATCCTGCCTTCAGAGTTGAAAACCAGTAAGGAAGGAAGCAAGATGTTGGACAGACCAGGCAGGACACTCTTACTGTGATTCAAGAATGAGTGAATGATGACTTAGACCAAAGTGATCTGTATGTAGGGGAAGAAGCAGAGGGACTAAGAACACATTTGGAGGTGATGCTGACAGAACTGGTGATACCAGTATGGAGAGGAACAGAGGGTGGTATGGAGAATAATTCTACTCTGAGATGTCTACACCCCAGAATGGACAAAGACTGGGAGAGGACCAGTCGTGAAAGGAAAATTAAAATTGTTGCGTGGAGATGTCAATTGTCAGGTAATGAAATAGAAAAACTCAAGTACATATGAATCTGAGTCCTGGATGTAATAATTGGGACCAGTAGAAAGGTATATGCTATTTAAATATGAGGCTAATGCAATCATATGAAAATCCTATAGGAAAAAAAGAGGGCAAATTGTGTTAAAAATCCTCATGTCCCCATTGCCTTACTTGTCCTAAGAAGTATTACAAAATAAAAATAATAATGATATAAATTTGATCTTTGGTTAAAAAGAAGCATCTCATGATTAGCCACTTGATTTTTTATTAATTGCAGTGTAAATAATACACATTTCCCACATTTCTATTAGGGTAGTCTTTATAAAATTAATTTATGAGTGCTCTTTATATTTCAAAGATATGAAAACATTTCCTGCTATGTTGCACATAGTTCTGAGTGTCCTTTATCTTTTAAAATTCTTTGTGAGATAAGGTATTCCCTTTTTTTGTAATGAATTTTTTTAGTAGGGCTAGAATTTTCTTTCACGATTTTGCTTTTGATGCAGGATTTAGAAAGTCCTTGCCCACTACTAGGGTTTTAGAATAAAAATGTAGCAACTCAGAAGTTTATTATAGCATTGTTTATAATAGTAATTTTTAAAAACTCGAAGTAGCGTAAGGATATACGAATAACTGATTTCTTAATTGTGACTTTGCATAACAAGGTGATTTTTAGTCATTAAAAATGATGTCCCTTGGGGCTAGAGTGGTGGCTCAGTGGTTACAGTGTTTGCCTGGCATGCGCAAGTACATGGGTTCAAACCCTAGCACCCATGTACACAATTAGATGTTGGAGCAATGAAGGCCATGTGAAAAACTCAATAAAAATTGATTATCTCTCTGTCCTTCCCTGTTAAAAAAATTATGTGCCTCTATTTACTGAAATTGAACTCTCTCTACTAAATTTTTAGTGTTAAAAGTAAGACAAAATACCATTATCAGATGACTCAGTGTTTGGTAAGCTGCTTTACAATGCAGCTCTATTTCTTTACTTTTGTTTCACTGATAAAAGAGTCAGCATTTTATCTATGTATCTTATCTCCCAATTAGCTCTCAAGCTTGTATATTCTCTTCATATATTACCTATTTATGAAATTAGTTAATTACATTATATACACACTAATAAATGGAAATTTATGGTTTCCAAAGTGCATACTACTACTACTAACGAATGTTAACATTTATTTAGTTCATACTATGCATTAGAATCTGTCATATGTACACATCAATTTTAAAAGGACATAGCTGTCAACAAATATTTCAGAAACCACATAATGAAGTTATCACTGTGTTTCACCTAATTGGCAAGTCAGAAATTTGGCAGTTGACTGCCATTCATACAACTGTTAGGGCTCTTTTCCTGGAGCCATAAGACTGGGAGCTTCCTCCCGTTCATGGCCAGGGGCAAATATTTGAAACCATCTAGTATTGACCTTGACAGTTCCCACCTGCCTTTTTACTTGACTCTCCGCATTTCTGGTTCGCAGAACCAGCAAGCAAACCTCAGCCCCGGATTCTGTTACCCACATTCATCCCCTTTACACACACATCCAGAATCTCATCAACAAATCCCCTCTCTGTGCTCTCTTTGCATGGTCGGTCTTATGTAGGAATTATGGAGAAGGCGATACGAGTCAATTGGTTTTTTCCTAAGTACGCATAGCTGATAGTTTATTGATTTATCCTGGAACTGAATCAAAAATAATTTTTTTGCATTGAAAATAAAATTAAGATGTTAAAAGGACTCTCTTTGGGTTAGAGACTCTCTTTGCATGTGGACACCTGACATTCAAGAGCCCCCGCACATATCCTGGGTGATCCTGCCCTGCTAACGGTTTTCCTGGAGGTGGTCCACAAAGGCAGGTGTGGGCACCAATGCTCTTACGTGCTCTTGACTTTCACTGTTTCTTCAGGGTCCATACTTCAAACCCACCTATCCTCTAAATCCTCTGCTCATGTCCTGCTGTGTTTTATCTCGAAAGCAATTTCCCCGCATTAATGGCGGGGAGGTCCTGGTGTAGAAGAGGACTGGAGGGGGAGTGGGTTCTCTGTGTCGGAAAGCACCTCTCCACAGGGAAGGTCAAGACAATGTGCAGAGCAAGGCAGACCCAAACCATTTCATTCGTTCATATTCCACATCAACCGCACATTTCCTGTCTCCAAAGAGTCTCACCAGATCCCAAGTTGGCCAGGAGTTGAGAAAACTGAGAAACCACACTGTCTTGGTCCAAAGAAATAGACACACAGGGCTCACATTTTTCTCTTCCATTAGCATTCAAGTATTTTAATGAATACCAGATTTTACTATTTGTTCCTAGGGGAGGATATTTGAGTTTTCTGTGGCTCATTTTATTTTTAATTTTTAAAAATCTTTTCCCTCAATGAGGCATAGCCATAATTGCATTTGTAAGAAGCAGCCTGTGTTTGGTTACTGAGACTGTTTTTGAAATGTGGTGA